>WHYT01017811.1:63748-176744 GCA_009806455.1 Tetrax tetrax
GGGGGGGGGGGGGGGGGGGGGGGGGTGGAGAGGCTGCCTTTCCTAGGGCCTTCGTCAGAGCGAAGCGGTCAGGAAGAGCCGCAGCCCTTCCACGCCGGAGAGCAACAAGGCACCGGGGCAGGAGCCGTGGGGATCGCAGTGAGTGGGGCTACAGAGCTCCGTCCGCCCCATGCCAGGGGGAAGCTGGGACTCGCTGGGGTCCTGGCTCCAGCGCTCGGGCGGAGGAGAGACACTTTTCTCCTCCTTTTCCTCTTTGTTGCGGACGTCGCGTCCAGGAGGGGGAAGAGAGTAGCTTTCCCAGGGCAAGGCCATGGGGAGGGGGCCAGCACTGGCAGTGGGACTCTGCTCTCGCTGCGCTGGTGTGGGAAGGGCTGGGGGCAGCCCAGGCAACAGGGTGGTCCCTGGCACCGGGTGGTCCGGCACGGCCGGGGATGCTGCAGCCCCAGACAGCCGTGCCCCAGGGAGCCGGCCAGACGCGGAGCAGAGCCGCCAGCAGCACGGATGCTGCCAAGGGCTGGGCTGCGACGCAGCCCCATGGTCCCTGAGCTGCTGCCCCGCCACGCACCGTCCAGATGCAACAACCCCACCCCACGCACGGCTCGCAGCTCACCCCACCGCTGCCCTCCAGCTGACACCCCTACAGTCCCCCACCGGCACCCCCACGTACGCCCATAGCCAGGCACGCCACCGATGTGGCAGCTCTCACCCCAAACAGCCCCCAACCACATGCACAGAGCCTCCCGCATGCAGCACAGCTCCCTGGCCCCAGCACCCCCATGAGCCATCCCGCAGCGGGGCGTGCCCGTGGACTGCGGGACAGTGCAGCGGCACAGCCGGCGATGGGGATGCTGTGGCAGGTGCAGCCAGCGGTCAGGCATTGCTGCAGTGAGCAGCCACAAAGGCAAAGAGGAAACAAGCGAGGAACAGTCCCTGCTGATCCCCCCACCTACTCCCTGCCGAGCAAGCCTTTCTCCCAGCCCTCTTCACTGAGGTCCCCAGAGCCGTTACCCCTCTTTGCCCCTTTCCAGCCCCTCCACAGCAGACAAGATGAAGCAGCTCTTCCTCCTGTACCTCCTCGGGCTCGTCACCAGCTCCTTACAGATTGAAGACAACAAGATCCCCGGGCTGTGCTCAGGGCAGCCAGGCATCCCGGGGACCCCAGGCCTGCATGGGGGCCAGGGTCTGCCAGGCAGAGACGGACGAGACGGCCGGGACGGGGCGATGGGGATGCCAGGGGAGAAGGGCGAGATGGGCCCTCCTGGTAAGAAAGGAGACATCCTAGCCAGGGAGGGGGATCTTCTCTGCCCTGCCTGTGGGGAATGCCCTCATGCCAGGGGCTGACCCCTGGATGCTGGCACAGCCCCACATTGCCAAACCAAGAGCAAATCCTGCAAAAGTGTCCCTGTCGTGCCACCACCCTCTGGTCCTGTCTGTGGTGATCCTGTGCTCCTGCAACAGGCAGTAGCTCCCCATCACTGTCAAAACTGCATTTCTCCCGATGCCTGTCATCCAGCTCTCGCATTTGGAGGGCCTGTCAAGCTGTCCCCAGAATATGGCTGCATCATCCCCACCCTGGCTCCTGGGCTAGGGTTTTTTCCAATCTATGGGAGTTTCTCCAACTCTCTGTTGATTTCTCCAACTCTTATCATATGCACCTAGCCCTCCTGGCTTGTGCTGCTTTCCCAAGCAGAGCACTGGTCGCTACAGGTATTCACCACCCACATGCCATGGCAGGCTTGAAACCCCCAGTGAGATTTGGGATGGGTGGCAGGGCTGGGGGAGCTTGGATGGCAAGGGGCTGTGCTGGTGATGGTGGCTTAGAGGTAATCCTGTCTCCATTCTGCCTGCCCTAGGAGCTCCTGGTCCTCGCGGGGAGGTGGGCAGCCCCGGTGTGGATGGCATGCACGGCGAGAAGGGGGCACAGGGCGAGTGCGCAGTGGCTCCCCGCTCGGCCTTCAGTGCCAAGCGCTCCGAGTCGCGCAGCCCGCCTCTGGCTGACCAGCCCATCCGCTTCGACGTGGTGCTCATCAACGAGCAGGGCCACTATGACCCCACCACAGGCAAGTTCACCTGTGAGGTGCCCGGCCTCTACTACTTTGCTGTCCACGCCACCGTCTACCGTGCCAGCCTCCAGTTTGACATCATGAAGAATGGCCAGTCCATCGCCTCCTTTTTCCAGTACTACGGGAACTGGCCCAAGCCCACCTCGCTCTCGGGGGGCGCCCTGGTCCGCCTGGAGCCCGAGGACGAGGTGTGGGTGCAGGTGGGCGTGGGGGACTACATCGGCTTCTACGCCAGCGTCAAGACGGACAGCACCTTCACCGGCTTCCTTGTCTACTCCTACTGGCAAAACTCCCCCGTCTTCGCTTGAGCCTGTGCTCGGCTGTGGCTGGGGCGAGGGTGCATGCCCCTTCCCAGCCACCAGCACCCTGGGGGAGGCAGTGCCAGGATCTGGCTGTGTGGGAGCCGGGACACCGAGACCCCCACTCTACTCTGCTGCTACTGCCCAGGGCAGAGCAGGAATACATCCCATCTGCCGGCCCAGGGGTGGTGGGGAGCATCCCTTCAGCAGCGCTGTGTAAGAGCTAAGTATTATCTTGGGCACCCAGCTGGGGAGCCGCAATAACCTGGTTGTCGTATGTTACTCGCTATAGCTGCCATAGCCCTGCCAGCACGGACATGGCACCCTGGCCCCTGCTGCCAGCTTCTCCCCAGGCTCAGAGCGAGCCCGGGCTGCCTGGCCCCTGGCACGGCCAGGGGCCCGTCCCGCCACGGCCCTGGCATGCCCCGGGGCTAGCAGTTATCCCTGCCCTCTGGCCACCCCGGTGCCTTCCTTTCCTTTTCTGCCCTCAATAAAGGGCTCCCCAGCCACGCGTGTGCCTGCTGCCTGTGTGCCCACGCCGTCGTGCCCGGTCGTGCCGGTTCCTGGGATGCCGGGCTGGCTGGAGTGCCGGCACCCCTCGGGGGAGGCTGTTCCCGGCGGAAAGGGCTGCGTGGGTGCCGGGGGTCGGCAGGGCTGCCCCGCCCTGCCCGGGAGCGGGGTCCTGGGCCAGGGGCCGGGGGGGGCCGCCGCCCGCGGCAGCAGGGCCAGCAGACGCCACTAGGGGGGGGCATCGGCGTCCTTAGCGAGGGGAGGCTCCGCCGCCGCAGCTGCCCCGCGCACCCTCCCCAAAGCCCGGGGAGGAGAGCGGGTCGGGGGGGGCCCCCGCCCCTCCGTGTGTCCTGGCTCCACGGCGGGGACCGGCCCCTCGCCGGGCACGAGGGTCCCGCTCCCCCGAGGAGCCACCGCGGGGGGACCGGGCTCGCCCGGGGCGAGGAGGGTTCCTGGCCCAGGCCAGGAGGAGGGGGCAGCGCTGGACCCACGGTCCCAGGACGGGGCTTTCGGGGCCCCCTTCCTGCCTGCCCCCCTCTGCCAGTGTGAACGCCGTGACCCGCCTCTGAGAAAGGTCTCTATTTTTAGCCGGGGAATGAAGGGCTTCCTCATTCCTGCTCCAAAATAGGTCCCTGCGGGGACCAGCCAGGGAGGGGGCTTTTGGCCAGGGGCCGAGGTCCTTAACGGGTCCCGCTGCCGGAGCGGGCTGGGGAAGGATGCCCTGCCGTGGGGTGGCAGCTGGGCTGGGCTCCTCTCCGGGCCATGCCAGCAGCACCCCGCAAGCCTTCAACAGCCCGGGACCGCCCCCCCCCCCCCCCACGGCCGGACAGACTCCTGTCCTCTGGCCCCGCTCCCCTGCTGCCCCCCGGGCAGTGCTGCGGAGAGCCCGCAGGACTACACGGCCATCCCCTTCGGGGGTGAAAAAACCTTCTGGGAGCCGGGGCAGGCTGGCAGCAGCCGTGGGTCCACCTGTGTGCCTCCGTCAAGGGCCAGCACCACCCCCAAATGGGGCTACCCACAGCCCCCTGCCCTGGAACTGGGGGCCACGCAGGGACCCGGAGCGAGGGCACAGCACTGCAACCTGCCTGGCCCTGAGGGACTGGGGAGGGATGCACAGTCCTGCAGTGCCACGGGCCACCCCCGGCCCCTAGGGCCTTGTGGAAGTGCTGGGATGAGGGGTGAAGCCTCGCTCCTCCTTGGGGTATAGTGGGGCTCTCCTAGCCATCTTGCAGACTCCTCTGCCCAGCTGCAGGATTGGGTTACAGCGGAAGCATCTGTTTGGGCTGATGATGGCCTTTTCTGTAAGCAGAGCCACCCAGGGGCAAACAATGCTGCAGAGCAGATCGATGGCCGGTGCTGCCTAATCTGGGAGGAGGAAAATAGCTTTTCTTGAGACCAGGCCAGGGGAGGTGTGTGGGGGCTGGGAGCATCCTCTGGCCTCTGTCATGATGTGGGGGAGCACAGCTAACAGAGGCAGCCATAGACATAGCACTTGACACAGCAGTTTCTGGGCTCTGCTTTCTTTGAGATGCTCTTGGTCTTCTAGACAGCTTGTCTGAGATCATTAGGGGACTGCTTGGAACCCTCTGAGGAATGCACAGGTGCCTAGTCCTGCCTGGGGAAGATGAGGAAGAGGGTAAGGAAAAGATAAGGATAAGGGAAGGAGAGTCACAGGAGACCTTGACTTCTGGTAGTTTCTAGCAAGCTCCAGCTGCTTCTGACAAGTTCTACCAGCTGCCCCTTGTTCCAGCTGAGCCCAGGTCAGGGAGGAGTCAGGTCAGGGCTCCGGGCTTTCCTGGACGAGCAGCGCTTCGACGTTTACATCAACTACACAGGGACCACTGAAAAAGAAAATCCCAGAAAAGTCACGAACGTTGGACGATTGCTCCCACACCAAAAGTGCCAGCACCGAAACTTCTTGCTGATCCTCACCGGGCTGTGCAAGGGAGAAGCCTATACAAGAGCCAGGCTCAGCACACAGGTACTATTGTGCAGCTGATAGAGATAGCAGTGTGTGCAGAGGTGGGCAGTTTTGCTTTGTTTTGTTGGTTTTGTGGGTTTGTTTTTTTAAAAAAAGTGCCGGCACCTCTTTTCAGAGCAGCACATAAGTCCTCGGCACACCAGGGTCACAGTGCCCAGGGGCCATTGGAGCAGCTTTTCCTGCAGTGCTGGAGGACGCAGCCTGGCTAGCCCTGAGCTGCAAAAGGTGCTTGGGGCCTCTCACTGGAGCTGATGCACTTGCCTGGCAGCCTGGAAGAGATCTGTGGTTTTGCACATCTTGGAGCTGGTGGAGGAGGTCAGCAGGCTGTGTGACATCAGAGAGGGCATGAAAGATCAACTGGATGATCTCTGTGACCCTACAGCTATAAGAGCCCAAACTTTCAACTATGGTGGCAGAGCATGCACCTCCCAGGTTTGAAAGTGGAAATGCCCTCAATGGCAAAGGTTGTCCTGGTGACTCCTGGCAGGAAAAGGATGGCTTCTGCTCCACCCAAAAGCTTGCAGTTATGGCATAGATTCAGCACCCTCATCCCTGACTCCACTCCAGCACTCTCCAGTCATCTTCAGGAGACCTCTGCCAGCAGGCCAGCTGACCTGGTAAGCTTTAAACTGGGAATGGCAGGGGAGGGGACAATCCTCACCCAAGTGTGGATGGGGTGGGCAGCAAAGTGCTCAGGGGCTGTGAACAGCAGGGACTCTATTACCAGCAAAACAGG
Source organism: Tetrax tetrax (assembly GCA_009806455.1). Classification (NCBI taxonomy): domain Eukaryota; kingdom Metazoa; phylum Chordata; class Aves; order Otidiformes; family Otididae; genus Tetrax; species Tetrax tetrax. The sequence goes on from WHYT01017811.1 coordinate 69,338, forward strand.
ACTGAAGTGGGGTCACTTCAGCATAGGGGCGCAGAGAGGGCAGTGCCCGCAGGACAGCAGTGTGGGTAAGCTCTCATGGCACTGCGGAGGAGCGGGCATGTGTCAGGGTCACTAATGCAGACAGGATAGGGGGCAGACAGGAGGAACTAACAGGCTGTGAGCACTGATAGGGCTGTAGCCTCTTTGGGACAGTGGCTGATGCAGTAGCTGAGGGCTGATGGGTCAGGATTAGCAGGCAGCTGTGTGGGTGTTTGCTACGTGCAGCCTGCCTTCTTCAGGCATCTGGAAGAAGCTCCATGTCAGCAGGCCCTTGTCCTTACAGGGAGCTGGAATTCCCTTGTCCTTACAGGGAGCTGGAATTCCCCTGATATTTGTTGGAGGGACAGCCCAGTGAGGCACAAGCAGCCAAGGAGGCTTCTGGAACACGTTGAAAATACCTTCCTGACATGAATGAGGTGCTCTGTGAGGTGCTCTGCTATGCCTCACAGACAAGGGAAGCTAAGGATCCTGAGAGAAGAAGAAGAAAAGACAAAAGCAGGACCACAACCCTGGATTTTAGGAGAGCAGACACTGGCTGCTTCAGGGATCTGCTTGCGAGAATCCCATGTTCTGGAGAGTAGAGGTGTCCAAGAGGACCAAGGATCAGCTAGCTACTCCAAGCTCAAGAGGTCCATCCCAACAAGCAGTAATCGGAGGTGGCAGGTTATCTGCGTTGACCTGTGAGGAATAAGGAGATTGTCTGAGCATGCAAGAATGGGGCTAGGGCCAGTTCAGCAAAAGGAAATGCCAAGTCCTGCACCTGAAGAGGAATAACCCCACACATCAACACATGCTGGTGGCTAACTGGCTGGAAAGCAACTTTCCAGAGAAGGCCCTGGAGATCCTGGTGGACAAGAAGTCTACTACAAGCTAGCAGTGTGTCCTCATGGCAAGGAAGGCCACCAGCCTTCTGGGCTGCATTAGGAGGAGCATTGCCAGTAGCTGGAGGGAGGTGATCCTTCCCCTCTGCTTGGTATCAGTCAGGCACAGTTGCAGTGCTTGGTCCAGTACTGCGCTCCCCAGTACAAGACATAGACATACTGGAGAGAGTCCAGCCAAGAGCTATCCATCTTCTACCGTGCAGGTGATCAAACTCTGGCACAGGCTGCTCAGAGAAGTAGTAGCATCTCAGTCCAAGGAGATATCCAGAACCTGACTGGTCACAGTCCTGTGCAGCCTGCTATAGCTGCCCTTGCTTGAGCGGGGGGCTGGGCTGGATGAGGTCCCTGCCAGCCCAGGCATACTCTGTATGCCTGAGGCCTCGGCACTCTGGCTCCGAGGCGCTGGGATTGCTGCTCTGTTCGGGGAACCAGTGTGGCTCCCTGTGCGGAGCAGCTAATTAAGAAGCAAAGCTGGCGCCTGGGAGCAGCCAAAAGGCCCCCCGTGGTTTGGCTGCTGATTGTCACCTGCTCCCTCCCTGTTGGCATGGTATCATTAGCTGCTCGTGCTGCTGCACATCTGCAGCGAGCGTCTGTCGTGCCAGCTCCCTGCTGTCAGGCAGATGATGGCTGTTGTCCCCGGCTGGGACTAGCGGCTCATTATGGCCGCTATGGGGTGTTGCAGCTGGGCTGACAAAGGGATCCTGAAGATTTTCCCGGAGCTTGGGGGGCCCCGGTTTCAGCAAGCTGTCAGCTCCCACCGGCCTAGTGCTCCTAAACTGGAGTAACCTAGCAGCATCATGCTCCCCCCTCCTTGGGGAAGGGAGAAGGGTCTTAGCATTGTGATGAGCTGAGAGCAGCCCACTCTGCTCATGCGTGAGGCTCCCAGGCAAGTTCTGGAGTAGGGCCTGTATGCGGGGACTCTAGATCTCGTGGCCTGGATTCGTCCGTGAGCATTGCTGCTGCTGGAGACCCTACCCAGGCAGTGCAGCCCTGCACCAAAAGCCACAGTACCAGAGCAAGCAGGTCTGGTATGCCTGACCGTCAGTCTCAGGGACTGTATGCACTGCCCATCAGCTGGGAGGTGGTTGCATTTTCCTCCTGTAATTGGCCAGCGAGCGAGCCAAGTGTGTGCGGGATGGCTCCCGAGGGAAGGCTGTGTCCTTCACATCCTGTCCTTGCTTGGCAGGCTCAGCCGCAGTGGGCTGAGGCAGCGGAACCCTCTCCATCCCTGGCTTGGGCTGGCTGAGGGAGTGCTGGTCTGGGAGCACCCTACCCGTGCAGGGGATGGCAGACATTCTCCTGCTGGCCCTGTCCTCCTGCCCTGGCGTAGCCCTGTAGCCTCCCTGGGTGCCCAGCCTGCTTCAGCGCACACACCCTGGGAGCAAGAGAGGAAGGTTGAGCAGTGCCTTCGTTTCCCCAGTTGTCACCCATCTGCAGCCAGACGTCCCCCAGGGCTCGGGCAGGTTGCCGGCATGGTCCTCCTTCCTGTGCCTGCATGGTGCCTGGCAGAGCTGTGCTCCTGCAGCAGACGTCCATCTCTTTCTGGCTTCCTAGCAGACCCCGTCTCGGCACTGTGGTTTTCATCCTGGTTAAAATTAGCTACTTTGCTGGCGTGGCCCTACCAAGGCAGGTGAGTTCAGGGCAGGGTGAGCCAGAACTCCTGGGGTCTCTGCCCATCAGGGTCCTGACGCTTTTTTCCAAACAATTTACAAGGATGCTGAAGAAGCAGAGTGCTTAAAAGCACACAGCAACCTGCCAAGAGCTCAGATCATGGCCAGGGAATAACTCCTTGTGTAGTGAATGCATCTGCTCACCAGTAACCCAGCGTGGCTGAGCCTGCCACAGCCTTTTTCCGAGGCAAGACCAAGTCCTGTGCTGCCTCCTGCTCCACAACTCCTAGTGCTTCACGTGCTGCCTCCATCCTTGGGACAGTTGGGCTTCTGTCAACACCTTCCATCGCAAGCAGCAGGACATCGAGGTGCCAAGGACACACAGGAGCAGGAATTACATGTCCCTGTGCATGTTTCTGACAGCCTGGGAAATTCTAGCCCCTCTGCTTTGGGCTGCTCAGGCCATGGGGAGCTCCAGCTCTGCAGAATCTGAGCACAAATCCCTTTGCTCCTCTCTGCAGTACAGAGAGGAATTGCTTGTGAAAAGAGATGAAGCTGTGTGTACAAGCCCTTCAGCAAAGCAGCTCAGAGTGACCTGAACTAGGAATGGAGAGAAGATGCCCACCAGTCTTGGGCCCTTGACAGCAAGAGCTACCACAGCTGCTCTCCCTGCTCCTCAGCCCAGAAGAGGCTGCAGCACCAAAGGCCTCTCCAGGCAAGATGCAGACGTTAGCATCGGTGCTTTGCAAGCTGCACTTTCTGCCCCCTTGCACAGGCCGTATCCACAACCACCTCCTCTCGCTGTGGGTTAGCAGAGCAGGGGCTGGGGGTGCCAGTGCTTGGAAAGCCCACCCACCGTGTCTTCAAGTGTAGATTCATCTCCTGGCTGCCAGGCTTTTCCTGTGCAGCACCCTGGCTCCGGATTATCCCACAGCACTGCCTTTCTGGGTGCAAGCACCCCCAGACAAGTACTCCTGAGTCTGCTGGTGGTGTTGGCCCTCCAGCTCTGACCCTTGGTGGAGAGTGATGGGCTTCCTCTGGAGCCTAGGGGTGAGCAGAGAGGAGACCCCATTCCCCCAGTGAAAACCTTTCCCAAGAATGAGGCAGCAGGCAGTTTTTGTTAAAGGAGACTTTAATCTGCTCAGTGTCTAGTCCATAGTGCAAAGAGTTAAACTTAAGGCAAAGCTTTCTTTTTTTTTTTTTTTTTTTTTTTTTTTTTTTTATATATAAACAGGCAGCAAACAAACAGGCCCTAAACCAATATGCATGACTGGTATAATAGAAAAAGGGTTTGAGGGGACAAACTGCAGTCCTGGGGAGGTGTCCTTCCTCCCCATAATTCATATAGGAAACATGGCACCTCAAGATCCATGAGCAGGTCCTGACCAAACACCACTGCCTGCAGCCAGGAGCATGGCCACACTCCTGGATGTCTCAAGAGGCACACCCAGGGCAGCATGCAGCTCCCCGTCTCCTCTTGCAGGAGGACCTCTGCGAGTGCCTGGGACAAGCTGGACTGCAGGGCCTGCAGCCTGTGGGGCCACACTTGCTGCTCTGGCAAGGGCTTGGCTACTCAACTGCAAGTGTCACTGGCTGCAGCCACAGGAAAGGGGGCTCGGGAAAGGAAACACTAACATGGGCGTTGTGTGTCTGGGGAGGCACAGGGACAAGAGGCTGAGCAACAGGGCTTGGGCAGGGAGCTTTGCATCTCTGTGAAGGGAGGTGGAAGCAGCTGATGGCCCTTCTAACACCCATTGGAGCTCAGAGCCCAGCTTGGTCCAAGGAGTCCCTCTAGCCACCAGCAAACATGGGGGCACTCAGCCCCTGCAGTGCCTCCCAGAGCAAAGCCACTCTCCAGCAAGATAGTACCTTGCCACAGCTCAGGTTTACAGCACAGAAGCGTCTCCCAGCATGGCCAAGCCTCTCTGCTGCCTCTGTTTTGGCTTAAATCGCTAATCAAGGAGACTAGAGAAGGAAGACCAAGCCAGCCGCCCTCAGGCTCTTAGCTTGCAGTCCAGGAGTCAAGACTCTTTCCGGCCTGGCTCCAGCCAAAATTGGCTGTGGCGCGTGGCTGACCTCAGGCAAGCAGCTGGAAAAGAAAAAGCTTTTTAGTGCAAGGCCCTCTTGCAGCAATTTCTTGGAATGGTGCTGGTTGATCAAGCTGGGATGAGCCATCTCTGGCCTCCCTAGCTGGGATTGGATGTCCTTGTTAGACTTCAGGGAATACTTCAAAATAAAACTAGCTACATTTCTGACACACAGTAAGACAAAAGAGCAGTGTAACCCTCTTCTAATCACAGATAGCCATGGTCCTGGTACTGCTCCACGCACACAACTGCAGATCAGCAGCACTGATATGCAGAACTTGTGCCTGGAGCTGGAATGTCTCAGTGGGCTCCCAGGAGCTTTAGGGTGTCCCCTCTCCTCCCAAAGAGTTACTCCCTCTAGCCAGCCCAGCCCGGGAAACAGCAAGCAAGCACTGGTGTGAACCACGCAGCTCCATGGCACTCTGAGCCTGAGAAAATGTGTATTATCTAGAGAGCATTCTCCAGCATTGGCTCAGACGTGTGCTGCTGCTGCCAGGGCTGTAAGCACTGGCTGGCCAGCCACCCCTCAGGTTCCCCGGGCAGCACCACTGCCCCTGCATAAAGAGTAACTCACTCCAGCCTCCCCATGCGAGTAACCTGATGTGTGCTTGCTAGTCTTGCACAGGTGATGCGTGGAAGCGGCAGCAACACTGAGCTCTGCAGAGAGCCCACATTCATCGCGGCTCCTCATGGTCCTGGCAAGGGGAATAGGAAGCTCAAAAACCAACGCCACGGTGGCTGGGATACTGAAGTACCCCAGTGAAACCCTGCTCTTCTCTAGCTGAGAGCCAGGCTCAGTCCTCTGGTAGGAAAGCCTAAAAAGCTTGAGTGTGCTCATTGCTCTCCTAGGGCCTTGCAAAAGGGGCACGCTTCTCTCTTCCCTGGGAGCTCTCTCCATCCCTTAGACGGCAGGAGGAGAAAACAGGCCTGAACGCAGTCTGCCAGGTAGCTTCCCGGTCAGACCTTTGGAAAAACCTCCCTTGCCTTGCACTAGCCCCTGTGATTTCCAGGAGGGCACAGCCTTTAACCTTTCCATCAGCTTTGGATAGGAGGGACCAGAGCATCTTTCTGCACTCTGCTTTGGATCTCAGACTGCTGCAGGCTCGAGGCAACAGGCCCTGAAACACCAAAAGTTGTCAACAACAGAAAAAAAAAAGGTAACTCTTCCAGCCTGCTGCAGAGATCAGCTATTGTGCTTGCCTGCAAGAGTTACAATCTAGTTACGTACCAAATGTGGCTACCAGGCACCCCCAAAGCCTTCTGCCCTTTCAGCACCATCCTTAGTTCTTTGGAAGCGGCTCAAGGCAAGCCTGAGAAGTTCTGCTTCCCGGCAAGAGGCAGACAGGGGTGCCCTTGACCTTCTGGGATAATAACCTAAACTGCGTGCCCCTCCGGCTCACAGGTACACATTGAGCGTCTGGAGGATCATCTGGCGGCACAGCGGGCAGTTGCGCTGGTAGATGGCCTGCTGCAGGAGGACTTCCGTGCACTCCTGACACAGGCACAGATGCCTGCAGGGTAGAAGCAGGACTGTCTTGGTTTGGTCTTGACAAATGACACATTTCTTACGTTCCTCTTGTTCTTTCAGGAGCACCCAGGGGTCATTATCCGGAGTGCCCTCACCACCCCCAGCTGCTGCATTCAACTGTTGCCTCCTTGGAACTCTCCCCCAGGAGGTGCTCGGTTCCTCCCTGGGCAACTGGAGACGCTGTCCTGCCACGGCACTTCGACTCAGAGCAGGGCGTGCTTGTGGTACCTGCTCCGCATCCGGCTGGTCCTCGTGCTCGGCTGGCAGCTGGCCGAACCCTGCCACCATCAGCCTGCTGGGAGCTGCGGATCTCAGGGCGGGCACAGCTGCCCCTCCCTGATTGCTTTCCCGGTTCATGGTTCTGCCTCCTCGGCTCCAGTTGGTCACCTGCAGACTCCAGTCCACCAACCTGCGCCAGGCCTGGGAGGTCATGGCCATACCTAGTGTCAGGACTGCCACCTGATAGAGCCGCCACACATCCCGCTGCAGGCGGCGGTAGGAAGGCAGTGTGCTGAAGTAGCCCAGCACGTAGCCTGTCAGTGTCCACAGCAGCCCAGGGTTGAAGACAAAGGCGCTGACAACAATAATGAGGAGGAGTAAGCCCAAGCCATAAATATTCACGAAGAAGATGTTGATGAAGAGTGCGGTGACAGAGGCCAGGAGCTCAAAGGCCAGCTGGCAGGGCGACCACAGCAGGATGGACACCGCGATGGCACCGCTGGAGACGTGCGCGAGGAAAGCGGCCAGCAGGTCCGTGAATCTGAGGAAGGGGCCAGCGACCGAGTCCCACAGGGCTGCGACCAGGGTGAAGAGGTTCTGCATACCGATGAGACACACGTTGACGAGGCTGTTGACGAGGTAGGCCAGCAGGCTGGTGCCGATGGCCAGGCCCTCGCAGACCTGCCTGGCCAGCGCCTGGCCGCAGCCTAGCAGGCCGCCGAGCCCGCGGTGCAGCAGCTCCTTGCCCCGCAGCCCCAGGTGCGAGAGGAGGTGCCCGGCCACCTTCAGCCCCTCCAGGCCGCAGCAGCAGCCGCGCAGCAGGCCGCCCAGTCCCTGCAGAGCGCCCAGCGCCAGGCACCACACCGCCCGGGCCAGGGAGGCCAGCGAGAGCAGCAGCGCGTCCCAGCAGGCCAGCGCCCCGGCGGCGGCGGCCGCGGGGAGGCCGCAGGCGGCGGCGAGGAGCCAGAGCAAGGCGGACACCAGCGAGGACACCAGGAAGAAGTTCACGTCCAGCACCAGGAGCAGCAGGTCCAGGGCCAGCCGCAGGCCGCGGAGCAGCGCGAACAGCAGGTCCATGGCGGCAGGGAGGGCGGCAGGGAGGGAGCCCCGCCGGGGCCGTCAGCCGCGGCCCGCTGGGGGCCCCCGGCCGACGGGCGCCGCCATCTTCGCTCGGGCTGCCGCGCCGGGCCGGGCCAATCAGCGGCGAGGGCCGCGTCCCTCCCCGCCGCCCATTGGGCGGTTCGGAGGACGCGCGGGGGCGTGGCCTCTGGGGGCGTGGCCTCCGCCGCGCAGGCGGTCGCCCACAGGCGCGCGTTTAAAGGGCCAGCGAACCTCATCTGCGCGGGGCGGCCCGGGCCCGCTCCCAGCGGGGCGGGGGCGGCCGGGACGGCGGGGGCGGCCGGGACGGCGGGGCCATGGGAGCGTGTGCGAGCGCCCCCCTCGCCCTGGTCCCAAGCAGCGTGAGGGTGACCCACCACCCAGAGGGTCCTTGGGGGCCACACATGTGATGAGTTTGTGACAGCCTCAGCCTTGGCTTGAGGAACGTTCGTGCTTGCTAGCAGCGTCCCTGGAGCAGGAGTGTTTGGGACAAGGTCAGCCCAGGGCAGCGCCCTTCTCACTGCACCAAGCAGTTTCCGGCAGGAGATCCTAGAATAAACCTATGGCCATGGCCCAAGGTTACAGCATCAGAGTAGATCTTGCTCTTCCTGTTGGCTCCTGTGCAGGGCGTGGAACTGCCAGCATCTCTGGCCTTCGCTCCACGTACGGGAGCGTGAGCGAAGCAGATGACCCGTGGGGAAAGACATCTGCAGCCCCGGGAGGCACCGGCTGGTGCAGGGCCAGGGAGGGAAGCACTGCACCGCTGGGCAGCAAGGGAGGAGCCCTGAGGGAGTGGGATGCTGGGGTCCCCTTCCTGCAGCCCCATTCCTCTACGTGTTCCCCTCGTAACACCCTGAGCTGGGGCAGGGGGCACATCCTGGCACGCTCTGCACAGGCTGATGCTGCTTAGTGCCATCCAGCTCTCCTCGAGCCGCAGCACTGGCTGGGCTGCCAGGACGGCAGATCCGTGTGTCTGTCTGTCCCTGCCTGGGGTCTGTCCTGCTGGCTGGCTCTCCACCAGCCCTGTCCCCTCCCTGCCTGGCTGGTTTCGGCTGTGGGTTCCCTCACAGCGGGTGCCTGGATCCCCTCCCAGCAGTGTATGCGCCTATGCCCACGTGACAGAGCCAGGATGCTTTCAGCATTTATGGTAATGTTTGGATTTCTCATTGCTTTACCAAACAGGAGAAGGAAAAAAAAGAGCCAAGCCAAGGCTGGGTGTGTTCCGCTCATTCCCTGCCTCCGGCTGTGCACCTGCCTCCCCCTTCCTGCTCCCAGCGTCTGCCCAGGCCCCTGGCTGTGCCTGGGGTACCATGCCCTGGTAGGGTCCCCGCTGTGGGGCTGGAGAGGAGCAGGGGCTGCAGGATTTTGAGGTTGTGGTTCCGTAGCAGGGCTTCTCTGTCATTGCTTGGAGAGGCAGAGGGGAGCCTGTGTCTGCTCTCCTCTGCTGTAGGGTGTCCAGCTCTGCAGCGTCCAGACCTGCTGGAGAGGGTGCAGACTTCACTGCCCGTGCCCCCCGGCACGGGGCGAGGAGGGTCCCCCCAGCTGTCCCTTCAGTTGCTGGAGCTCCAGGTGTGATGCCACTGCACTCGCAGCTGTGCTGGTGGCAGCTGCCGGCAGTAGGACAGGGTGGGCCGCGCTTGCGAGCCCCTTCCCCTCTTCAGCCTCTCGGTGTCCGTTTGGCACGCAGTAGACGATGTTCTGCCATAAACCAGGCTGCTGCTGGAGACCCACTGCCGGTTGGGGGCTGTGCTGGCACCGGATGTGCTGGCACCGAGCCCAGCTGCGGGTTTGCTGCTGCATCACGCCTCTGAGCCAGCTTTTTGGTGCTGAGCTCACTGCAGCCGGGCAGCTGCCCCACTTTTCAGGGAAACAGTGACCAGAGGAAGGTAGCTGTAGGGTTGGCTCTGCACTCGTAGCCACTGTGTCCTTGTCCTTTAGAGAGAGGGAGCAACCCCGGGGCTGGGTGTCACGGTGCTTGGGGAGGTCTCTGGAGCCCATCATGCTTGGTGGGGGCATCAGGACCCCGTGCTGTGGCGTCCAGGCTGTGTGGAGTCTGGGGTCAGGCTAGCAGTGCTGGGGCTGCCTCACATCGCACCCCAGGCAGGTCCCAGCAGACTGGCTGGGAACAGGCTGTGTGTGGCAGAGAAATGGGAAAAATGAGGCAAAGGGCTGGCAGCACAGCCTGCAGCCATGGAGTTGTGAGACGGCGCTGAGGACCACCACGGCTCCCTCCAGGCCTGCTTTCGCAGGGGGCCATGCAGCCTCCCCAGCCCCAGCATCTTTCCCTGCCTCCCTAGGCCCTTGCTGCATGGCCACCTCCTGAGGCAGGAAGGGTGTTTCTGGCATGTGGGTACTGCTGGTATCACACCAGTGTTCCCAGCATGCTTGCGGTTGTGTGAACGGTTGGGGCCACCCCAGGGTGCCCTCACCTGCAGACCCCTGGCCCTGGGATAAGCCAGTCACTACAGTCCTCCTGGGCGCTGCTGGCAGCCTTACCTCAGGGTCCCCTCAAGATGCTGTGGCCCAGAGCCAGGCAGTTGCCTCAGCATGGCGGTGGGTGCCTGCAGCCCCGTGCTTGCAGGCCAGGCTGGAACAATAGCTCGTTCCGGTGCATCCGCTCCAGGGAAGTCCCCTGTCCCCACTCAGGCTTGGCTCCAGGATGGCGTGGCTCACTCTTCCTCTGGCCTTCGCCTAGCCTTGGAGACACAGGTGATGGTATCCCCCACTGCACACATCCTTGCTGGCTGGGAACGATAGCCAGCATTCGCTCTGCATGCCGCCCGGCTGAGGCTGCTGAGGAGAGCCCACGGGAAGGCTTGGGAGCTGGAGAGCGTCCCTGGCAGCGGGCACCTTCCCTGCCTTTGTTCACCCTTGCAGACCGGTGGAAAAGTGGGAGCATGAGGGCTGCCCATCGTGTTTCTGGAGGACTGTGTGACTCCCCACGAAGGGAGCTGGGATATCTCTCTCCTCCTGGAGCCCGGCCAGACAGCCCTGGGAAAAAGCAAGTCCTCTTCCATGGGAAAGTCCTGCGAGGAGAAATCCCTGCTCCGCCCGGCCAGCCCCACAGTTCCCCTGGGCTCTGCTGCTCTGGCGTGTCCCCGATGTGTGGGACCAAGCAAGGTGCAGGGCCAGTGGCAGGGGGATGTGGCACGGGGACTGCGCCCTGCTTGCTGCCTTCTCCCAAGCAGCCCCCACCCCTACTCCGTGTGCCCTCACAGAAGTGGGGAGCCTTCCCCAAAGGGATCCTCTGCAGCCCATGGGTGTGAGAGGGGCTCCCCTGAAGCAGGGGCTGGCCTCACCACCTGCCTGGGGCTAATCTCTCCTTACACTTTCTTGGAGTCGTTCCTAATGAGCTGTTCTGGAGGAGCCCCAAGCGCTGTCAGACAAAGCCAGGATGAAGACTTCGCTGGCTGGGGGCACAGCAAGCGCTGGGGGTGGGGCCGGGTCCCCGTGCTGGCTTCTCCTCCCTCTTCTACGGCCCGGAAAGCTGGGTGACATGGAGCATGGGGCAGGGGCGTTCCTCCGGGGAGCCATGCCATGAGAGCCATGGTGTTAGCAGGGGTGACAAATGAGCCCATATCGCAGGGTTGCTGCGTGGGCGCTGATGACAGCTGCTCCTCCTGGGCATCCCGCTGCCGGACCCCCGCCGGCCGGGGGCATAATCCGCCCCATTGTGCAGGGAAGTGCCCGGCCTCTGCCTATCTGGCGCCGAAACAATGGGGCCTTTTTCTGGCCAGTGCTGGGGGCAGATGAACTCGGAAGCCTTCCAAAGGAAAAGGCTGGTTTATAAATAGCTGTCCCCAGGCTCCCAGCTTCCCCCTGCTGCCCCACCCAGCGCCAAAACCTGCCCCTCACACCGCAGCAGCAGTGCACTGGGGCTGGATAGAGGAGCCTGTGGCACATATGTGACCAGCCTGACCCAGCTGCGCACGTGCAAGCGAGAGGGCAGTACGTGGCTGTTCACATGCTGTCCCAGGACTGCACCTGCTCTGGGCTGTGGGGAGCCTGTACCCCGCCTGTACCCCCAGGATGCCAAGGGACAGGCCTGCTCTGGGAGGAGGGCTCCTTCTTCCCATGCCTCAGTGGTGGCTGTTGGCTGGCTAAGGTTTCCCCAGGAGCGCTTGTTCCCCCAGTTGTCCTCGTCCATCCATCACACACACAGCGAGGATCAGGCCCCCAGGGCGCAGCGTGATGGGAGGCTGCACAGCTTCACAGCCTTCCTCGCCACCCCCGCACTGCTCCCTGCACAGCATGGCCAAACCCATGTCGCTTGTATGCCACAACCCAGCCCTTGCAGCAGAGCCGGAGCCCTGGGTCCATCCTCTGAAGTGGCACCGTCACTGGGGTGGATGCTGGGGACTGCGCTTGGGATGGCATGGGGCTGGGTGACCCTCCCCTGTGTGGCTTCTCTCTGGGGCTTCGCCACTGCTCTGCATCCGCCAAGCCTCCAGCTGTCTGTGCAGCTGCCCCAGGAGATCCCGCTCCTCCAGCACAGAAATCCAGATGTCACCTTCCTTTCCCTCTTCCCTCACTTCCTTCCTCCGCCAGCCCAGCCCCACTGCTCAGCTCCCACTCCTGGCCCCTCCTAAACAAAGGCCTTGTAGCCATGGTTAATAATCCCCACATAAAGGCCCTGCAGAAGAGGAGAGGAAGGAGAGGGGAGACACAAAGAAGCCGATGAGAGTCCAGCTGAGGAAGGCGGGGGGTGGAAGGCGTTTCCTGAGCTGTAGGACAGAGGCGTTGAAGAGGGCTCCCAGAGGTGAACAGAGACAGGGTGGAGGTTCCCCAAGGCAACTTTGCCCTCATGGCATGTCTGATACCCCATCCCTCATGGTCTTCCACCCAGGGAATGGGGACCCAGAGGTTGGACAGCCCAGGCAGGTTCCTGTACTTACCCTAGACCGCAATGCCTTGACTGAGCCATAAAGCACCCCTAAATGTAACACCAGGGACCGGTGGGAAGGTGCCTTGGGCTTCTTCTACCCAGAGGCAGTGAGCCTCAGCATGGCCATGCCCCAGCAGCAGGCTGTGTGGGAAAGCATGGTGCTAGCCCGCATCCCGTCCCTTCCCTGGGGAGCGGGGCCCCTCTTGTCCCTGACAGTGTTGTGTGAAGAGGTGCAGGCCTGGGCGGACGCAGCAGCTGCCTTCCGCTCTGCACGTCTGCCTTTCATCCACCCTGGAGCCGTATAGGAAGCCAGCACCGGCCAACAGCTCCATCGCTCACCAGCACTGGCGGGGGTCTCACTGGGAAGCAGCAAGTGCACAGAGCACCTCGTTCACCCTGCAGACCCCGCCTGAGCCTCCTGGGCTGCTCTGGGCCCCGCTGGCATGGTTGGGAGCTGAAGGCATGGGGTCCCCCTGGGACCTGAAGGCATGGGGCCCCCACCTGGGGCATGCCGAGCAGCACGTCAGGGCATGCACAGCAGAGAGCATGACAGAGCGGCACAGCCCGCACTGGGGCCAGCTCCTTCTGGCAGCATCCGCAGGAGTCAGCTGAGCCCTGGGGGTCTCACTGGGAGGGCAGGGAAGGGTGGAAGGATCTGAGGTGCGTGCTGTGATGCAGCCTGTGCACAGCCCCAGGCCCCAAGCCTGGTTCTGCATGCTGGCCATCGCTCCCCTCCGGCTGCAGAGAGACAGGCTCAGTGGGAGCCAAGGGAGAAAGGCAAATGCGATTACACCCTTCCAGATTGTGCCTGCAACCTGCGATGCTCAGATAATGCATGGGTAATCAGCCGTACCCTGGGCAGGCTGCGCCTATGAGCTGCCCCGCGGTCCCCACATTTCCAGCAGAGAGGAGCGGCTGTCTGGCCGCTTTGCCAGGGGCCATCAAGCCCCATTGTGCCCGGGGGCAGAGCTGCCTGCCCGGGTGCAGCCTCTGACCAGAGAGGTGGCAGAGAGGTTGGAGAGGGAGACCGCTGGGAGTTGTGGGGGCCTGGACACCCGTATCCCCTCGGCTGCCAGAGAGCGAGAGCTGCTCTGTGCCTTGGCTGGGGCTGGACTCGTACGCCCTGACCTTCCCACCCTGGCTGTGTGCGTGGGACCATGACACGGGAGTCTAATCCCCACCAAACAGTGGGAATTGATTGCATAGCAGTCAACGGGGGCTGAAACCAAATCCATTAAGCAAGTAAATAAATAAGAAGGCGTGAGATGAGGTGGCAGAGAGGGAAGATGAAGGTGGCCAGCCTGCTGTGCTCCGCACGCAGAGACCCCAAGCCCAGTGGGTGCCACACACAGTGTGGCGGGGCGATTTCATGCCAGCTGTGAGGGCAGCAGGGCCTTGCTTTCAAATCCTGCCCGCCTCCCACAGAAACATTAGTTCGGTAGGGAGGGAAAAAAAAAAGTTTTTTTCAAAGTATAACAGTCTGACAAGCAGAAGCCAGACCAACTGGAGGCATGGCTGTTGCGATAACAGCAGAGGGCTGTTTCAGGGTGGCATGCTCCCTGCCACAGCGCTTGGCCAGCCTCTTTTCTCAAGGGAGTGGCATTGCCCTTTCCAACTGCTGGGAATTTTCTGCAGAGGTTTTATTAGCAACAGTTTGCTTTATTTTTTATACAGAATAAAAGCTAGCACCAGAACAAAATGCACCAGCAGTGGGTCATCTAGGTTCTCCCGCTTGTTTGTTTGACTTGTCGGATGCTTTCCCGCAGGAAAGCAGGACCCCTTGGTCCCTCTTCCCTCGCAGGGTGGCATTTGCAGGGTTTAAACTGTGATATTTTGTGCAAAATAGAATATCCCTTTCACTCCTCTAAGGAGGGCAGAGCCTGAGGTTCCTCTGGTGCTGCATCCTGTGCTTTGGAGGGAGAGGGAAGTGTGAGCATGTTGTCAGGGGGTCCCCAAAGCCTGGGCACCGCTCTGGGGGTGGCTGCTCCCACGGCAGACTGGGAGCTCCTGCCACCATTGGCTGGAAGAGCATCCCCGCACTGCAGCCGTGGGGCCGGAGAGCAGCTCACGAGCAGCCTGCCTGCGATGGCACAGCTCCCTTGCACTTGGAGGAAGGACGGCAAAGAGAGGGCTACGAGCCTTATCACTGCCCAGCATTGCCATTTTAAGCAACTAATCTCATGGGGGAAAAAATGTAATCATTTCTGATGAATCATCATGTCTATTTGGCTGGGAAAGCGTTGGTGGGGGTGCTGGCCAGGCATGCAGAGGAGGCAGGAGGAGGGCATGGGAAGGGCCGGTGCATGGCACCGGCAGGGGAGCGGGGCTGAGGTGGGGGGCCGGCATGGGGCCGGAGGGGCTGGAGGGGCTGGTAGTGTGAGACGTGCTCAGGGATGGCCAGGAGGGTTGCTGTGGCCTAGGGGAACCTGCAGCCCGGCCCCAGAGCGGCTCAGGGTGGTCAGAGAGATGCAGCCCCATGCTCCCTGGACCCTGGAGCGCAGCTCATGCTGCAGGAAAAGCAAGTGGCAGAGAGAAGAGGATATGCAAAGGTTCAGAGCCCCTGGGCCGAGAGTGGGAGGAGAGCACTGCTTTGGGGAGATGCTGGGGCAGCCCTGGGCCTGTCCCGAGGTGGGGTGAACACGGGTCAGCAAGCTTTGGGAGTCCTGTGTGAATGGGGAGTGAGTGAGGGAGGCAGAAGAAGCGCTGTGAAGGAGAAGAAAACCCCTTTGTCCTCTAACACAGCCCCTGTGGCCCTGACTGACCTGGGGGGAAACTGAGGCACAGGGGCAGGCTGCGATGGGGCAGGGGCACTGGACCCAGGTGTCCTGCACCATTGGCCGCCAGCAACTCGCAGCACCTGGGGTTTGTTGTGCTCCCCCAGGCCTGTGCAGGGGCCTCTCTGGGGAATGCAGGAGGGGCCGGGCTGTGTTTGGGCTGGGCGATTACCTCTGGATAATAGCAGCCTTGTGCTGCCCTGAGCGCCCCTCCGCCCCCGGGCAGGCCCCCAGCCAGCCGTGCTGCCCCGGCCACCGCAACCAACGGCTTTTCCACAGCCGCTCAACAGCTGTGCGGGGGCTCTGGCCACAGCTGGCTGCGCGCCGCGAGACGGGGCTATGCAGCGACCCTTCCCGCGGGTCGGGGGCCAAGGGAGAGTGGGGCCTGGGGTGCAAACCCACAGACCTCTGTGAGAAACAACAGCTCACTATGAAAAATTGGCAGAGGACAAAGTCACTGGAGCAAAGTATCTTTTATTTGGGAGTCAGCTGAGTCGGGTGCATCTAACAAGTGAGGTACACCTCTTAGTTCAGAGTTACAATATTTATACCCTTCCCCTGATTACCTGATTTGTCTGTCTCCTTTTTTTTTTCGTTGGAGCTCACAATCTACTTGATGGCACCCACGTTTCAGCTGCATTTGCTTAATTTTAGTAAACGGGATCTTTGGTTATCTACATGGCTCAGGCTAAGGTTCCAAAATGGCTTAAGCAAAACCTTAGGTGCTTTTCTCACACTCCCGTGACCTCCCTTGTGCCCCGGCTGCTCCCTGAGGACCCCGCTGTCCCCAGGTGTTTCTCATAGACTCAGTGATGAAGAGTGGCTCGAGGCCCCTAATTTTTGAGTCCACCTGTGCAAGCTGCAAGGGCAATCCAGAAGCTGTGGCTGAGCTTTGGGGTGGAGTGGTGCTGAGCAGGGGAACGAGTCCATTCTGTCCCAAAGCACGGCCAGACCGGATCTGGTGACGGCTGGAAGAGGGGCTTTTGGGGACTGTCCCCATTTCTGGCATCGCCCAAGCTCCTGTGGAAACGGGCCCGGCCCCACACCTCTGCCCCCTCCGGTAGCGCTTTCCCCAGCTTTTCTCCAGCGCCCGGCAGTCTGCCCCGATCGGCCCGTGCAAGCCCGGACAGGCGGGATCCGCAGGGCTGCGAGCAAAGCTGGAACGAGCCTCCACCGGCAGAGCTCGAACCGCCTGCAAACAGAAGGGGCGGGAGAGGGGGCATTTGCTCGGGGCTCAGATTTTGTGGGGGGCGTCTGGGAGAAGCCGGGGTGCTGGCGGCTGAGCGGGGCCGGGGGTCCGCACGCCCGCTGGCCGCGGCGGGGCGGGGCTGGGCGCGACGGCGCCCGACCGACTGCCGCTGGGGGCTGATAAGCGGCCGCGGGGGGTGGGCAGGCACCGCGCCTTCCTCCTCCTCCTCCTCCTCCGCCGCCTGACGTCAGCCCGCGGCCCCGCTCAGTCGCGGGAGGCCGGCGGCGGGCATGGCTGAGGGGCGACGGGCGGCCGGGCTCGCCCTGGGCTGGGGCTGCTGCCTCCTGCTCTGCTGCGGTGAGTGGCTCCGGACGGGACGGGCGACGGGACGGGGCGTTCCGGGAGGGGGACGCCGCTGCGGTAACGGGGGCGTGCGGTGCTGGCTGTGCTGGACTCTGCCCTTCCCAGCGCCGGGCTGCGCTCTGCTCGGGCTGCGGGGGGCGAGAGGGGCGGCAGCCGGCGGGGGTCCTCCCCCGCCAAAGCCGCCCCGGGGAGCCGGCAGGGCCCACGCCCTTGGGGGGCTGCCTGGCTTGGCCCAGGGTCGCCAGACTGGCGGTGTCGGGGGAGCGCTGGGTGGAGCAGCCCCCTCGGGCGTTTTGTGCACGGCTCCCGGGCTCAGGAGCAGTGGGGGAGCGGTGTGGGTCTGCGGCTGGGGAGCCGCGGGTGCCCCCTTCGGCTCTCGGGACCCCTCTGCAGCCCCTCCCGAAGGCAGGGCAGGGCGAGGGGTACCCCTCTGCGTCCCCGAGGAGGCTGGCCCGGTGGCCGGGGAAGGCGGGGAGCTGCGGGGGCCGTGTTCCGCGGGGCGAGGTGCCGGGGCGCCCGACCTGCCTTCAGTGTGCAGCGGGGCGAGCGGGTCGAGCAACGGAGAAGCACCCACCCCTTTCCTTCTAAGGAGTTTTTTCCCCGAGCACTGTGTTTCTCTTGGCTTTTTTTTCCACGCTTTCTTTTTTTATCCTCTTTCCAGTCCGTTTTCACCCTCGGGAGGGGGCTGTCTTTCCTGCCCTGCCCCGCTCCCGGCAGCATGCCCTGCCCTCGCCGGGGACCGGGGCGCGGTCCCGGTGCGCTGGCTGCTCCCTGCCACCTTCTCGCCTTGTCCCTGGAGGTGGCCCCGGGCGCTGGGGAAGCCTGCTCTCGGCCGAGGCCTTGGCTCGACCGCAGGGCTGAGGGCCCGAGCTAAAAGCCATTTCCACCCCCGGCCTGTGTTGGGATCCCCTTCCCCACAGCACATGTGCCGAGCGAGGCCTTTATTGGTTGGCGGCATCGGTGCGTTCGCAAGCCCAGTCGCGGCGAAAGGCTTGATGCTTCCCAGAAGCGTGTGGGGCCGTGGCCAAGCCGTTCCCGGGTGGGACGGGGGGCTCACGGAGCCCACGCTGCCCGTGCCACCCTGGCCCCTTCCTGCACTGTGATCTCCGGCTATGAGACGGGACCCTGTGGGTGTTGTCACCTGGATGCAGGGCTGGACTGTGAGCCTCTCTGGTGCACATGGCTGGGTCCTGATGGGGTGCTGAGGTTTTTTGGGGGGTGCAAGGTGGCAGTCCCTGCTGCAGCAGAGCCTTGGCTCCCTCCCCATCCCGAGTGAGAGCTGGGCTGGGGCGGAGGCTGTTGGGCGCTGGCAGTGCCGCTGCTTGCTGCGGGGCCGGGGCTCTGCATCCTGTTTCTCTTCTCTGTGAGGAAGAAGGGGTGCAGGTGATCCCACTCTGTGGGAGCTGGGGCACCCTGGCTCAGGGACCTGTGCAGGAAGGGTGGTCTCGCCAGGGCGGAGGAGGGCAGCGTGTCTGCATGTGCTGGGAGCAGGCAGAATCTGGCCGCAGCTGGTTTTCCTGAGCGGGGAACAGAAACCCACGGAAACCTCAAGCATCCCATATGCGGCTCCGGACCCCTTTGGTGCCCCTGCTCTTGTTGCTGCATGCCGGGGGCTCTGCGCTGGGGGCTCTGTGCTGCCCGTGCAGCCACGCTCCTCACTGGCTCCCCACGACACCTCTGCTGTTCAAGAGGCTGGCGGAGGGGCTGTGTTGCTCCCCACCCCCTTCCCCAGCTCTAACAGCAAATCTTTGTTCTTGTGGAGCTCTGGCTGCCGGCCGGCTGTCCGCCAGCCAGATGGAAAGAGACAGGGGCTCTCCTCCCTTCCCTGCTTTCTTGCTGCAGACGTCTTCTCCGGATCTCTAGGTCTCCACTGGAGCTGTGCCAGGCGCTTGGGGGGTGCATGGTGAGGCTGGAGCTCAGCTCTACAGCTAGGTTGCTCCACACATGGCTGATGAGTCTCCAGCCTTGCCCAGGTTCCCACACCAAAGTGGTGTCTGCAGTCGTGCTAGGATCGCTGTGTCCCCAGAGCCTGCTGTGCCAGGGTATCTGTGCCTCTGTAGCCTGCCCACGCACATAGCAGGGTGTGGGGTCTTTGAGCTGTGGGGGGAAGCCTCGTGTCCTCCAGGTGGCTGCACTTGTGCTGTCGCTGAGTGCTCCTTCCAGCCCCAGGGAGGGCTGGTATCCAGCCTGCTCTGGAGGAGGTGGGGAGCAGTGAGCCCTTGTTCCAGGCAGGATGGGGGCTGCAGCGTCCGTGTCCACCTCCTCAAGGGCAGTGGATGGGTGGGAGGGACGAGTGCCTCATGCCAGCCCCAGATGCCAGCCATTCTCCAGCTGTGAGCTCATGGTTTCGGCTGCTTCGCTGCCTGGATGAGGGCTTTCATGCCGAGGGGGTCAGCGGGGCGGGCCAGCAGCATTCCCTCTCCCAGGGGCTGACTCTGCCCCCGGCCCGTGCTGAATATCTAAAAATGCAGAGCCTGGCCTGCCTGCCTGCAGCTCAGAAGTATCAGGGCTCAGGGGAGGGTGCAGGGGAGCAGCTGGGGCGTACCCCGGCCCCAGACTTGCCCAAGTCTTCGGGTGCCTGGCTGCACCAGGCAGCCAAGTTGTATCCGTGCAGGTGGGCAGGTGCCTCCGGTGCAAAGTTATCTTTTCCTGTGTATGCTTGATCCAGTTTCCTGGCCCCAGCGCATGCTTATCTCTGGGGCTTTCCCCTGTTTTTGTAGCACCTCCATTCCCGTGCGGTGCTTCACTCATCCCTCTTTGCTTAGTGCCAACCGTATTGTGCTGATGGGACGGGCTCTTAGCTAAGAGCTGGCTGTTGGGTTGTCCTGAGGTGGCTAGTTCTGTGAACCCGGGCCTTTGCTGTGGCAGGAGGGCTACTGACTGCCTTTTGGGGCTGTGCTACCACATACCCACTCCAGACAGGGTATTTTGTGAGCACAGCATTGCCCTTTGAAGTTGCCTCACTTGCGAGGCTCTGTGGCTGTTACCAAGCAGCACTATCAAGGGAGCTGTTGACACAGCTGGCTTCCTCCAGCCTCTTGTCCCCAGCTCCCATACCTGGGCTGGGCTGTGGATGCTGAGCCGGTTGGCCCTGTTGCTGGGGGACAGACCGCTGTCCCCTCCTGCATTGCTGGGTGCCAGCCCCCGGCGAGCGGACCCCCCTTGCTTTGGCACCCGCAGGGCCAGCAGTGAAGGCACTCCCAAGCCTTGCTGTGATGCAGCCCTTGTCGCTGCCGTGCTCAACTGGGGCTGCTTTGCCACCGACCCCTCAGGAAGCTTCTCTGTTCCCTGTCCTGGATCAATAGCCATTACCTTGCCCTGCTGTTCTGGAGTGTGGCCAGGAGCTCCATTACTGCTGTGGGCAGGCGGGTGGCTGGGCCAGGAGGGAGGGTGGGGTGCTGGGGTGGGCAGGCTCTGCTCACCGGGGGTGCGGGTCCCTGGTGCCACTCGTGGTACGAGTGGGCAGCGCCGAGTTTGCTTTATGGGCGGGGAGGTGAGGAGCAGCGAGAGGCTCGCCTTGGGTACGCTGCAGGGGTGGATGCTCTGACTGCTGGATTCTGGGTTCCTGCCTGGGCGGCAGAGAGGGATCCGGGAGTCCCGGCTGCACCACGGCTGTGGTGGTCGGGGTATGCTGCCTCCCTGACAGGCTCCCTTTCCTTGGAGGGAGAAAGGGAGCAGCAGGCAGCCACAGCTGGCTAGGGCACCCCTCCCGAGCTGCTGTGCTGTGTGCCCTGTCCCGCTGCGGAGGAACACAGCGCCTCTTTCATGTCCTAGCTCCCAGGGCTGCTGTGGAGGCTGTGCAGGCTGACGTCAGGGCTCTGGTCCCGGGCTGCGGGAACGTGCAGCCTTTGTGCTGCCAGCTTCACTGCCCAGAACCCAGCACCTTCCCTTGTCTCTGCTAACCTCCCCACATGTCCTTGCCTGGCCCTTGGGCCAGTAAGGCGTAGTGGGTGCTGCTCTGGGATGCTAGTGATTGGAATCATGCCCTGGGATATTAGGGGCATCAGTGCTGCCCCAGGCTCAGGATCTGCTGCCCATTTCAGCAAGGCTGAGATGCTGTGGGGAAGGCAACAGCACTGGGGTAGGTGGTTGTCTCCAGGTGTCCTGGGGAGACTGGTGGTTCGAGCACAGCGTGCCTCATCCCTTCCCTGGGAAAAGGGTTGGTGGCCTGAGCCCACGGGCTCTCTGTGGATGCAGAAGGCAGCGTGGTGGCAGGAGCAGGGCCGTACTCCTGGCTGGCACTCCCGCTAGGCTGGGACATGGTGCCTGGGGTGGATGCCAGCGCAGGACACGGCTCTGCCGCACACCCTTTGGGGGATGGAGACTGGGACAAAGTTGGGCTCAGCTCCCTCGATAGCTCAGACACAGGGGCTTCCCCATGCTTCCTGCCCATGATGAGCTCTGTCCTGCAGCTGCAGCCAGCAAGCTGGAGGTCTCCATGCCAGCGGTGGTCGAAGTGGAGAGTGGAGGCACGGCCAGGATCGAGTGCAACTTCTACATCCCTGGAAATGGTTCTTACACCTACATCAGCTGGTTCTACGTAAGTGCTGGCCTGGGAGAGGAGCTGTGGGTGGTGGGCTGAGGTGGCAGCTAGCCCGGAGCTTTCTCCTGGGCTCCCTGTCAGCCCAGCCTTGGCCCCTTACCTTGCAGATCGACCGCAGCAACCACGTGAGACTGTGCAACATCACAGGCAATGAGGTTGTGCAGGAGAACACAGACTACAAGGGGCGGCTGTCGGTGGGGGAGGATAAGGCCCTCTCCATCAGCAGGGTGACGGTGCAGGACACCAGAACCTTCGTGTGCCGGGTCGAGGCAAGCAGCCATGATGTGGGCGAGAACTACACCGACCTCCACGTCTACAGTGAGTGATGGGGCAGGAGGGCAGCACAGCTGTGCATACACTCTGCAGGGCTGGCGGGGGATCCCATCCCATTCCTCCTAATATGCGTGGAGTGGCTTCTCTTTCCAGAGGTCCCCGAGGCCCCTGAGATTGTGGCCAGCCCAGGAGGCATATCCGTGCAGAGCAGTGACATCTCGCAGGTAAGGAGAGGCCCCACATGGGTGAGGGGGAGGCTCCCAGTTGTGTTAGGCTCCCCTCTCCCCATGGGAGCACTCGGTGCTCAAGGCTGTCTCTGCCCCTGCAGATTGCCCAGTGTGTGAGCAGGAACAGCTTCCCGCCCCCCAACATCACTTGGCACAAGAACGGGGAGCAGCTGCAGCCGGAGGAGAAGAGTGAGTTGGATGGGGATGGGGATGAGGAATGGGGATGGTGAACTGCACCTGCCTGCTAGGGAGTGGGGCCGGGGCACTTGTGCTATCCAGGACCTCATGGGCTGGGGACTGGCAGCCTGTGGCCACCCGAAGGAGCCATGTGCTCCCAGGAGAGCCCTCCTCGCCTCCTGCGGCCTCCCCATGGGCTGGGAACAGCAGCTGTGTTCCCTGCAGTGGTGAAGATCCCGACCACGCGGACCCGTGAGTCGAGTGGGCTGTACACGGTGAGCAGCACCCTTTTCGCCCATGTCACCCGGGAGGACCGCAACTCCCTCTACCACTGCACTGTGCACTACTGGCTGCGGGGACAGAGGCGCACCGTGGAGTCGCAGCGAGTCAATGTCACCGTCTTCTGTGAGTCAGGGGCTGGGGATCGTGCCTGCTGCCTGGTGTTGCGTGGCTGGGCCCCACACTGACCCGCCCTGCTCCCTCCTCCCTCAGACCCAGCAGAGCACGTGAAGCTGCAGGTCATGCCGTCCCCGACACTGGTGAAGGAAGGGGATGACGTGAAGCTGGTCTGTGAGGCCGATGGGAATCCAGCACCTGTCTTCAGCTTTTTTAAGAGAGAGGTGAGGATGGAGGGAACCTGGGCACCTCTCCCTTGGCAGATATCTTGTGTCCTGGCTGCTCCTCATCCCCTGCCTGGAGGACCCTGGGGAGTGGAATGCAGTGGCTGGGATGGAGGGTGCCTGTTTGGGGCTAAGGGCTCTGCTTTCTCCCCACTGCCTGCAGCTGGAGGACAACTGGCAGGACCTGACATCACTGGCAGACACCAACAGTGGGGTGCTGAACCTGCACGATGTCAATAAGAGCAGCAGCGGCCTGTACAGATGCCAGACCCTGGACTTGGATGATATGAGACAGATGGAGAAGGATGTGGAGCTTGTTGTGAACTGTAAGGCGAGGGACAGGCGCCCGTGCACCTTGTGGTGGGTGCCCCATCTCTGCTGCTTACCCTACCCTGGTCTCCATCCCTCTCCTAGACATTGAAGGGGTCCATGTGAAGATGGAGCCATCCTCACCCCTTCAGGAAGGGGATAGCGTGAAGCTGAGCTGCGATGCCCATAGCCCCGTGGCCCTCAACTACCAGTGGAGGGATGAGAAGGTGAGAAGGCATTCAGGTATTGTCACGCTCAGACTCAGCAAGCCTGGGCTTTGCAGCAAACTGGGCAGAGCCAGGAGCTAGGTCCCTCTCTCCTGAGAGAGGCCAGGGGTAGGATTCCTCCTTGCATGGACCTGTGTTGTCCATCTCTACCTGTTCATCTCCTGGCCAGTTCTGCTGGGAGCTCCTGTACTTGCAGGCTCTGTCTCTGTGATTAGGAGGGAGGGCTGAGCCTCTCTGGGACAGCTGCAGAGCCTGGGGAGCTGGGTGCAGAAGGGCCTGATGCTCAGGGCTCATTACTGGGGGGCATCCCTTTCCAACAGGGCAGGAAGATCGCAGAAGGGAACCAGCTCTTTCTGAGCAACCTCACCTTTGAAACTTCCAGCAACTTTAGCTGCAAGGTGATTGCACCAAGTGTGCCTGGGCTGGAGCAGAGCAAGCAGGTGGCCGTGGCTGTTCAGGGTAAGAACTGGCATGTGTCTGGGTATGCTGCCTTGTCAGAGTGAGCCCTGTCCTGCCCAGCATCAGCCTTGTTCCCCACAGCGAGCCATGGGTGCTTGATGTGCCCTCCCCACAGGGAAGCCGCGGATTGTCGCCATCAGTTCCCCGCTGTATGTGCGGCAGGACGAGGTGGTGAACCTGACGTGCAAGGCCATCGCTTTCCCCAGGCCCTCTGTCCACTGGAACATCAACGGGACGGTGAGAGCTGGGGAGGGTGCTGAGTCCAGGCTGCAGTCTCTTATTGGGGCTGCACATGGCCTTGGGTGCTGAATCCTTTGCTGCCTTTTCCCTTGGCAGGTTCATGAGTATGTTGAAAATCAGCACGTCGCCAGCAACCTGACGGTGCGTGTCAACCATGACCTGCTGCGGGCGGGAGCCATGTGCAGGGTCTCCAACGCGCTGGGTGTCAGCGAGAAGCACATCCAGCTGCTCGGTGAGTCTCGGGCACTGCCCTCTGCCCTGGGAACCCCAGGAAGTATTAGCCCCCTTGCAGAGGCGCTGTGTTGTGCTATGCTCCTGTGGTGTGGCTGAGCTCTGTCTCTTTCCCTCCCTTCCTGCTCTACCAGTGGAGTCCATCAAAAAAGGTCAGTCTCCTCACCGCACTGCCTGCATGCATCCGTCAGCACAGGCTCTGTCGGGAGCATGCCAAGGATGGGAGGTCGCGTTCGCCTCTGGCCTGGGGAGGAGGGTCTTGGCTGCTGGCTCTTGCACCGCATCTCTCGCTGCTCCTCTCTCCCTGCCAAGCCTCGAGCAAAGCGGAGGCTCTGTCTCCATCCCTTTCTGCAGTGGTGTGAAAGCTGCCTGCTTGCCCGCAGCGTGTAGCCCAGAGAGGCCAGCAAGTGCGGCTTCCTCCTATGGCGTGCAAGGGCGTGGCAGCGGGGAGCAGAATGCAAAGCGTGTTCATGCAGAAACTGCCCTAATGGAGCATTGTTGTATTGACATCTGCATCCTGCAGGGAGCTGGAGAAGCACCAGGAACTGGACTTCTGTCCCCATGGTGCTTTCCTAGGGGGAGGAAGGGGTCCTTTTCTTGCCCCCAAGGAGGTGCAGTAATGCAGAAGCTGGAGAGTATCAAGAGTGGGACAGGCATTAACTTCTCTCCCGTTGCATTTAGATCAAAAGACATCAGAGAGCAAAGGAGTAATCATTGTGGCGATCATCGTTTGCATCCTCGTGGTGGCTGTGTTAGGGTCTGTCATCTATTTCCTGCACAAGAAAGGCAAGATCCCATGTGGCCGCGCTGGGAAACAGGACATGTAAGCACTGCCACCCGCCCTTCCGGGGAGCCCTTGGGGCCAGAGGTGCTTGCCATCACTCATGCTTCCCATCTCATTGCACCAGCTGCTCCCTGCCCAACACGGAGGGAGGGAATAGGGCAGCCTCGGGAGGGCACTGCACTGGGGTCTTGGCAGCGCTTCCAGCTTCCCACAGCCTGGGGTCCGTACTGCTTGCCCTGTCTGTGCAGGGAGGCGGTGAGAAGGACAGCAGAGCGGTAGAGCAGCCAAGGGTCTCCTCCCCAGAGAGGGGCTGGGCAGCCCAAAGCTTCCTCTGAGCCCGGCCTCTTTGCCCCTGGCCGTCTTCTGTCCCAGCCCTGCTCCAGAGCATCCCTTGAGATGGAGCCCCAGGGCTCGGCCTCTCTCAGCCGGCCTCTCTCAGCCGGCCTCGTGCTCTCTTTGGTATAGCAACCATGTCTCAAAATTGTCACCTCCCTCCCTTAGCACAAAGCCAGAGGCACGTAAAGACAAGATTGTAGTTGAAGTTAAGTCAGATAAACTTTCCGAAGAGGCGGGGCTCCTGCAGGGTGCCAACGGTGAGAAGAGACCTGCCACTGACCAGGTAGGACAGAGCGTCGTGCGCTGCCCTTTCCCAGGGCCAGGGCTGCTCCCAGGGCTGGGAGCAGATGTGAGGAGTGTACGGGGGTGCAACGAGGTAATGCTTTTCTCCTCTCCGCAAGCTCCTGTCCCAGCACTGCCCACCCTGCATGGGCCTCCATCATCCCATCATCAGCACTTGAGAGGGGCTGTGGGAGGGAGGGGAGGTGACAAAGCCACAGCGCTCTGCTCCAGGGAGGTAGGAGCAGCCCTTCCCTGTGCACGTGCAGCTCTGCTTGGGAGCACGCTGTCCGCTGCCCGGCCTGTTTGCCACTGCCTCCTTCCACCCTCCCTGGAGCAGGAGCCAGGCTCCCTGGTCGGCTCTGTGAGAAGGAACTGCATAAACATCTCTGGCCAGGAGTCGGAGCGGTGGCTGCAGGAATGGGCCCTGCTCTGGCATCTCTGAGCCAAAGCTCTCGGTGCAGGATGAGATGAGTCTCCCAGGCTGTGTGCTTACCTCTCTCTTGGGGTTGAGAGCCACCGGGGGCTCGAGGAGCTGTTCACAGCATTGGTGCCAGACTGCCACCATGCGAAGGCAGGACCTGATTCTGTGTTCACCTCTAACTGCTTTTTTTTTTTCTTTTTTTTTTTTTTTTCTTTTTCTTCCCCCCGCCCTCTTTCTGTTTCGGTGGACTGAAGAGCGAGAAATACATCGATCTGAGAAACTAGAGAGGGAATCTACTAAGTGCTTTCTTCCTTCAAGCCTTTCCTGCTCTTGAATTGCCTTGTCCCACCCCTGCTCCAGTACCTGGGGAGCACGGCCAGAGACAATTACTGTGTCACAGTGTTGAGCCCCAGTGCGCAGGGGACACCTCCCTGACTCACTTGTCTGTTACCTCAACTGTGGGCTTGCAGGTTGTTGACTTAGCAGCAGCAAAGCTGGACTTGCTTACTACTCAGCAAAGCCAACAGCAATATTAGAAAGAAATATCGCATTAAGCTACCTGGTGGAAGGATTTGAGGCTTTTTCAGGAGATTGTCCTGTACGTGTGTTGGAAGGTTTTGATGTGTTTTAACCCCAAACTTGCTCAGAAAAGCTGGTGAAATTTTGCTTTTACTTTTGGGATGTCCCAGGCACCTTAGCCGTAGGGGTGTGCGGGTTAGATGAGCAAAGAATGGAAATGGCACGTTAGAGCGGCGTTTGCCAGATGCTGGGGAGGTGCCAGTGCTTTGCTTTTCCTTTTGAACTGTTCTTGTCTTGTTGGTTTAGCCCAGTGTGTCTTGACGTGCTGTGTGGGTAGGGAGCTCCGCGATGGGTAGCTGTGATCCCACGGGAGGTGAGTACCTGGCAGAGCAAGGACAGAGGTGCCCGTCTCTCAGGCACAGGCTGGACCAAGGGCTTAGGTTCTCTGGTTTCTAGTGTAGCCTTGCTGACGTGAGGGGAAGGGCTTCTCTCTCCCCAGTCCCCAGGGAATTGGATTGCTTTTAGGGAGCTTCCGGAGCCAACCTCAAATTTAAAACTAAGGAATATTAGACCAGGGCCAGTCAGTGATGTCTCAGGGTTTGTTTTTTTCTTTTTAATGCTGAATGATTACCAGCCCCAGGTAAAACTGGTTTATTTCTGTGCTTCGGTGGCACCACTGGCCCCACAGCCAGGCCTGTGCTACAGCAGTTGAGTGGTGGAGAGGGGAGACGGGCAAGCAGCCTGCCTTTTGCTTCCGCTGCTGTGGCCTGTCCCAGCCGTCCGCCTGCAAAGGCGGCTCTTTCTCTCCTGCCTCCTTCTAGAGAGATCAGCCCCCCTGCAGCCTCTCTTCCTGTAAGTCAGGTACTCTCAGTGCTATGCTGTCCCCGAGCCTATCACCCCCGCAGCCTTTCGGCGAGGGGGCTCAGGCTGACCCTGGGTGACAGGAGAGATGTCCCCTCGCGCACCCCCAGCATCCTCTGCCGGTAGCAGGGACCCGAGCAGCAGCTCAGCGGCCAGCGCCCCGACAAGCGGTGAGCTATACTCGTGAGCTACAAGTGTTGCCGAAGCCAAAGCTTTGGTTTATATATATTTTTGTTGGGTTGTGTGTAAATTTCCAGAAGTTTTGTCTGATACTTGCAAGGTTTTTTTTTATATATGTGAAAATAAAGTACAAAGTTCAAAGCTGGGTTCCGAGTTTGTTCCCGCTGGCAGTCGCGCCACTGGGACAGTCAGGGCGGCATGTCTGCCCCGTCCCCGCTCGATTTCAAGGCTCCTTTCCCCAGGAGCAGGTTACCAAGGGCAGGGGCCACCAGGCACGCTCCCACCTTCAGGTTTGATGCCATAACAGCGGGGCTTTCCATCTCGGAAAGGGGCTGAAACCAGCAGACGAGTGTCCGCTCGAGCCCCTCCTCGCTCGGGACACCGCGGAAGGGCGCGGTGGGCTGCCCACCCGCCCACCCTACCTCTTAGGCCATAATCCTTAGCTGAGGCCAGGACACGCGTACACCCCTGTAGGCGCTAACACGTCACTCTGGAGATGCCAAGAGGTAATTGCACTAACAGCTCACACGGACGCTGATGTTAGCTCACCCGTGCTAACAAACCGATGAATGCAGTCTAATAGCTAATCGTAGTGTTAGGTGCTAATATAGCATTCTCTGACTCATGATGGTAGAAACTAAAAGATAATACTGCAATAGAATTTAATGGATCTCAAGAGTAGAATCCGTCAGACAGTTGGCATTAAGAGCTAGTGTACACACTAAGAACACGCATAGAAAAGTCTAGCACTAGATTCTAATGGATAGCAAGATGCTATAGTAGGGAATTGTATTGATAGCTGCTATAGATACTAATAGAATCTATCCGAATTCTTTAAGGGATAAATCCATTAATATCTAACTGCTATTCATATACTAGCTACTGTAGATAGATGATTATATTAATAGCTACTATAGATATGAATATATGAGAATTGCAATAATACTAATACAGAGACTAAATACAATAGGTAGTTCATTTATTACATGCGAATAGTAATAGCTTTTAATAATTACCAATTAAAATGTTTTTGAATATAATTCTGTTAAAAGATTCTCATAGATGATGAGACAAAATTGTATGGCTAGCTACTAAGTATACTAATAAGTTCTATTCATAGATTCTAATAATTCTAACGGATAATTGCATTAATAACTATTAGAGATAATTCTATCAGTAGATTCTCTTACGGATTTTACTATACTTTTATGTTTCAAGCTAATATAACTACTAATAAGTACTTACTAGCTAATAATACTGTTATTCAGTGGTAGATTAGACAAGAAAATCTTATTATCAGCTATAGTAGCTACTAACAAATCTACACATTCCAGTAAATTCTGATAGATAATTTTAGGACTGGCTACTGTAACTAGTACACGTAGATAACTATTGTTAGTACCTATAATAGGCAGTAATACACATAGATAGCTATTTCAACCTAGCTGTTAGAAACTAATTGCGTTGATAGATACCAATCATCCACTAATAAATAAATCCAATTCTGTAACTTGGCTGTGCTAACAGCTACGGTAGGCAATAATAAACACAAACAGGGACCTCTGCCAATACACGGACCTGTTAGAGGGCATCAGACTGCACTGGCAAACTACCTGCACCTTCAATAGGTGGCAGTAACCAGGAACGGGACACTACGTGTACTTCCACTCACGGACACCGCCACAGCCCCCGTGTGATGCAGCTGATGTCTGCCAATGCATGTAACAAGATCAGAAATACTTGATACCGTTAAAATTCAAGTGCCCCCCTGATTTCACCACACTTACCTTTGACCCCCGCATCCGCATTTGACCCTGCAGAGACATCGTTGAGGGGCTGCTTGACCTCCAATAACCCCCGTGTCCTCAAGTAACCCCATTAACCTCAAGTGACCCCTCGGCAGCGACTTTGAGGGGCTGCTTGACCTCCAATAACCCCCGTGTCCTCAAGTAACCCCATTAACCTCAAGTGACCCCTCGGCAGCGACTTTGAGGGGCTGCTTGACCTCCAATAACCCCCGTGTCCTCAAGTAACCCCATTAACCTCAAGTGACCCCTCGGCAGGGACTTTGAGGGGCTCCTTGACCTCCAATAACCCCCGTGTCCTCAAGTAACCCCATTAACCTCAAGTGACCCCTCGGCAGCGATTTTGAGGGGCTGCTTGACCTCTAATAACCCCCGTGTCCTCAAGTAACCCCATTAACCTCAAGTGACCCCTCGGCAGGGACTTTGAGGGGCTGCTTGACCTCCAATAACCCCCGTGTCCTCAAGTAACCCCATTAACCTCGAGTGACCCCTCGGCAGGGACTTTGAGGGGCTCCTTGACCTCTAATAACCCCCGTGTCCTCAAGTAACCCCATTAACCTCAAGTGACCCCTCGGCAGCGATTTTGAGGGGCTGCTTGACCTCTAATAACCCCCGTGTCCTCAAGTAACCCCATTAACCTCAAGTGACCCCTCGGCAGCAACTTTGAGGGCCTCTCTTGACCTCCAATAACCCCCGTGTCCTCTTTTCACCCCCTTGTCCCCCTATTTCACCCCAAGGTGACATATTTGTGGTGTTCCCTTGACCCCATGTGTCCCATCTGTTCTTATTTGAGCCCACGTGGCATCAGTTGACACCCCCCCCCCCCAAACTGTTCCGAGGGGCAGGCAGGCGGGCCAGCTTGTCCTCATTTCTGTCTTTCATTTAATGGGCCCTCCAGGCTGTGGAGTGCAGGAGCCCAGAACCTGCCAGGCTCTGCTGCTGGATGCTGTGGGCTCTCCAGCCTCCACCGGTGCCTAAGACACCCAACTGAAGGCTGCTGGAGCCTGCCCACGTCTCACAGGGTCTTGTCCTCTGCAACACACTTGCACAGGCCCCTGAGTCTCACAATCTCGGCAGGCTACGTCAGACTCCGAGTGGCTAACATTGCATAGCATCCACGAGACAGTAACACAATATTAAGTGCGTAGTACCTACATATATATAATTTTGGATTTAGTAGATATCCTTTATATTTAATACACAATAATACTCTGTAACTGTGAAATACAGATCGTTACAGAAATGCTATGCAATAACGATAACAGTCGTCTAAAGTCTATCGTAACGGGCTCACAGAGTCTGCGAGAGGCAAACGGAGCCTAAGAGGCTCCAGCAGAGCAGGGCTGACGCCTCAGGATCTCCTAGACCCCACCAGAGACCGCAGAACCCGTGAGACTCTCAGACTTGGGCACCCTCAACAAGATGACCCAGTCAGGCTTGAGCAGGCTATTCTTCTTCCAGGACTCACAGAACCAACCCAACATGGACGATATGCTACAACAAAGGAAATTTTATTTAAAAATAAAACTTTGTTTTGTTTTCTTTTTACTGACACAGGTGAATGAAATCCCAAACAAAGAAGCTCTTAGTGGGCAGCATACAAGAATGGAAACAATTAATAAATAACATTAGTATAACCTCTAAACATTAACAATGCATTTGCAAACAAAACGAGGACTTTAAACCAAGTGAACCTTAAAGCTCAGCTACCCTCTGTAAGAATATTTACCTTCTGTTTTTCCTTATTCTTTACAGATCTGAAAGGATTAAATACTGCTATTATATTTTTATATTAATGACACTATTATACTTTTTAAAATATTTTGTGAAAATCTCAACATTTTTAACACTGACATTATACAAATTGGTATTTGTCATTCAAGAGAAAGAACAACTGTTCCTCCCCCACCAGAAATTTCAAAAAAGATTTCTATTAGGAACTTTAAAAACAAGTGTCCTTATTCCCAACTAATTTTTAAAGTGGCACCTTCAAGAAAGCGCCCTAGGAGTTGCATTTTTTCTTGCTCAACTGAAAACAACATTTACAGTAATGACCCTGGCCTTAGGATTAGCTACAGTAATGTAATCAGTCTAGTGCAGGAAGCAACATGCTGTACTCCGAGCCTGTCTGGCTCCCCCAGGGTAAGGGCTCAGCGAAGGGCATGCAGAAAAGCTGTTTGCAGTGAAAGCAAGTCCGCTGGTTCCCAGCAGAGACGCTCCACGCCTCAAGATGCAGCACTTGCACAGGCAGACACACAAGGGCAGTGCAGCAGGCGAGATTCACCGCAGCCCTGGCAGGATATGTCTCATTGCAGATGCCCATTCAGCCAGCGTAGCACTGAACGAACGAAGTCAGCCGGAAACCCTGTGCAGAACAGACGCCGCTTGCCTGCTTTCCACAGCGACCTGCCGTTCGCTGTGCAGACTCATACTTGTCCCACGCACTTCTGCCCAACTCTTACCACACAAAGTGCTGTCTGCTTGCTTTGTGTGCAGGTTCACAGGTCGGGGGAAAACCAGCACTTTTTATCAGCAGAACTCCTATTTTGTTACAAGCAAAACCAATCCTGTCCTACAATTCTACCGTCTCCACACCAAGCTTAGTACAGCACCAGTCAGACAAGTCACTGTTAGTAACAGGTAAAGCAGGAAACCTCCAGAGTTGAAATGCTACAAAACACAGCGTCATAGCTGAAGTGACAATTGCCTATCTTTCTTGCCCCTTCTTTTCACCCCTTTCAAAGCAGTCTTGCGCTCAAAGGCATCTTTACAGCTTGAGTATCCACCCCTTCACAAAGAGGTGGATACTCAGATCCAGCCTAGCAATGCAGCATTCCCTTAGGAAAGGCACTAGACTTTTGGGTTTGGTTTTTTTTTTTCCTTTTTAAAGTAGCATCATAGAGTTAACTTATTAAGAATAAACATCAAGGAGGTGAAGGGAAAAAGAAAGAACTCAATCTTAGGCTTACCTTTCTGAAAGAAGAACAAGAAAAATACACTGCACAGTGCCTGGATTGACTTCACAGAGCACAGCCATAAGACATGGTCAGGACTCTGCTGCGCTTCAGAGGTACTAGCAAAAACTTACATGTCTAAGGAAGAAAAGCCAAGATTTAAGTTTCTTAAATCAGTTTGAGACACAAACAGTGCACAGAAAGGATACATGCAGAAAAAATTGTGATACATGCCACAAAGATTGCTCTCTCTACTCTCTAATACCTGGCACAATACCCACAGGAACGTCTCTCGGCACATAAACCCCAAAGACAGGCCTACAATAGCTCTGCTAGGCATGATTTAACTTAACGTTACAACAAGCCTCTAATAAAGGGCTTGTATGGGGACAGGGCATCACTACTCTGGTCACGCACACTGCAAAGACAAGAGTTAAGGCTTTCTAGCTGGCTGGACTTGGCTCTTACACAGCCTTGATAGTGGCAAGAGTCACAGGCCACGTGAGCACACTTGCGCTGAGTTTACACAGCAAGTCAGAAATTCAGTGGCAGCACTGGAGAGAACATGAAAAAGAGGGAAATAAAACCATAGCGCTCCCTCCCAAAAGGGTTTTTACCTAGTTCTCCAGGATAAAGCCAGGAAATCACTCTCATACGCTGAGGTTGCTGAGGTTGCTCAGCCTCACAAGCGTAACAGGCAGATCTACCGAGAGAATAACCAGAGCCACCCCACGTTCTTGCCTCAGCAACACAAGTGCTGGGCTTGCTTCTCTAGAAGCTCCCACAGACACGCTGACCAAGGCTGCCCTGCACAACTGGTCGAGCACTTCACACAGAAAGAGTAGGACTGGTTCACGATACCACTGACTGTTGCACGTGCGGGCAGAAGAAAAGGAACAGCTCTTCCTTATTCCCCGAGTGCAATGTGCACCGACATCATCTCCTTCGCAACTCAGCACCTTCAGCAAGGCCAGGCCCTGCTCTTGGCAGCACCTGACCTCTCTCTGCACTGCTGCAGAGCACCATGCCCACTGACATAAATCTCACTGTGCTGCAAGTTTCAGCCCTGGCCCCGAAATAGCAACAGTGGTGATGGCCGGTAAGCGTTGCAGGAGATCTCCTTACAGTTTCAGAGAACATTTTCTTTACTACAGAAAGGGAGGGAGTAAAGAGACAGTTCATGCTTTTAAAAGTGCCTGGAACCCACTCCATCATTTTATAAAGCTGTAGATCTAGAGAGAAACCCATACTCTACAGAAAACAAACATTTTATGCTAAGTTCCCTTTGCTAACACTTTGTTAAGTCCTCTCCACTAGTTGTAAGCCATTTCTCTCAGATCTGGGCCAGCTATTGGATTCTTTAAAAGGCTAAGCTGCATCCAACTGCCATAACCATTCCAACGATATTTCATGCATAACCCTTTGCCTAGTGATTGCTCCTGCCCTTAGAGAGATGCAAATAATGCTAGACATGCTTCAAAAGGCTAATAGCCTCCCAGTGTACACAGAGCACTTGTTTGTCTGTCAGGCTGTGATCGGTGTATCCCGACTTGATTTAAATCCTCTCAAAAGAAACCACACGCTTCTTGCACATCAAGCATATATGAACAGAGTTAAGTAGCTGAGTATGCAAGTCAGGTTTTTTCAAAGTAACAGCTGAGTACTGAATTTTAAAGCCTGTGATCACTTTACAAATATTGACGTTTCCCAGACCTGCTTTTACACAAGCTCTGGCAATACCTTAGAGTAATGGAAATGGAAAGAAGAGCCCCTGTGTTGTTTTGATAGCCATGCAGAGAACTGCTGCATTTCTTTTACTGCAAAGCAGGTAAGATACCAACGAATACATCAGCTGCGTCTACCAATTCCACAAAACAGCCTGGCACAAAGACAGCTGGCTCCTGCAAAAGCTCTCTGAAGGAGATGATGGTATGTGCGTGACGGCCACTAGAGTCTGCGACAGCCACCATGCAATTAAGATAAATAAAACATCATATTTACCAGGTGCAACGTTCCCAGAGAAAGAGCGTATGGGAGTGTCTGGTGACGGCTGCTCGAGCCCAGCAAGGCCACAATCAAGTCTGAGCATTGAAACACAAAATGCTCAAGGCTAAAAAAGGAGAAGCAGCAGCCAGCTCTTCGCTCTCACTCAAATTCTTCCCACCCTCTCCCACCCCTCAAAAACATGTAAAACTTTCAGCACGTCTAGCTGCCTGGAATCTGCCCGTGCTGCCGGCAAGAGGACACGTATGAGAGAAATCCAACTCCCAGCTGCGCCAAGATCAAAATGCCTGACAGAAGCAAGTCACGCTATCTCGAGGCAAAAAGGGAGGACTCGAATCCTAAGCAATAAATGCTATTACTACAGGCAAGAGGGAAACACCACGGCAAACAGGAAGTAATCAAAAGACTCTTCCAAGGTCTCCTATTTACTCCCAGCAGAAAGTGGCCTCCCAGCTGCTCTAAAAAGCCTGAGCCAGACACACAGCAGCAAACAGATCCAAACCTAGTACCATGAACCACAGGACACACCACATCGACCTCGAGACTTTTGTTTCTCAGAGCATTCACTTAGAATTCACAGCACAAAACACCCCCCTCAGCCTCCAGGGCATCAGCTCGGGAATCCCTTGTTGCGACACCTTTCTCTACCAACACCCTGGAAATAAACCTGTTCTCTCAAACTAGAGGTAGGGGTAAAGGACTCCAAGACATACACTGTATAAAACACCATTCTGCTCCATTTCACTCCGCTGCTTTGAAATCTGGAACCACAAAAACCTGATAACTGATTCTCTTAAGAGGCAGGACTGACCTCAGCACGAAGTCTCTAAAGGAACCCCCTTCCCCTTTGGTGCATAGCTGGGCTACGGCTGCCCAGGCAGTTGGTCCACAGAAGTCACAGGTGTGGAGGTAATGTGCTATGTGGCCACGTGTGCAGGGGAGGAAATGGAAACAAACTCCCGGAGAATATTCTTGGCCATTTCAATATTGTTATGTGCAATGACCAGCGCTTTCTGAATGTCCTGATATGAGTAGCCTTGGCTCATTAGATTCTCGATCTCACTGGAGAGTTGCAGTGACGCAGTGGTCCCACTGCTGGCTCCGCCTGTTTGGCAGCTCCCCGCTTTCCGCTCAGAATTTATTCTCCGTGGTAGTGGCTTTGGCGGCCTTTCTGGAACTGGAGAGCCATCTGAAAAACCTGGAAGGAGAAACAAACTCATCACTTCAAAAAAGGACATGTGATTCTTGCTTGGAACAAAGCAGGAACGACTGTAGGCTGATAAATGGCACTTCAAAACCTCACCACTGAAAGCTACACCACTTTCTCCAACCAGCCTATCCTCCTACACAATGGTACAGATTAGCTCAGCTTCCTCTCCTGTGCAAAAACAGCTATGGAGATTTGTTTAATCAGGAGGTCACATCAGGCTCATTTATTAAGATAAGACCACATAAATAGAAAAAACAGATGAGGGATGTATGCGCACATGTGTGCAGAGCTCAGACATCGGCCTTTAGAATAAGCAACAGAGTCTTGCTGGGAAAAATGACACAGAGAATATGCAACTTTACCAAATATCCCATTGCCTTCCAGAATCAGACAGCAACCCCTACTTTAACTGTCCAGATGCTGATCTCTCCTCACAGAACGCTGTCCGCACTGCAGCATGCTGAGGGAGCGTATGCACAAAACCAGATCTATCCGTTACAGCTCATCCACCACAATCGCTCCAGCAACTGAATTATGTTTTCTGAAGAGTCCGCTCCTCTTCCTCTGCCCGCCCATCAGCAGGCCAGGGCTGTCTACAAGAGCGCCCGCTGAAGCTCAACCTACCGAATGGCTGGCAGTTACGGCAGATCAGTAAGCTCAGCCTGTTCTGCCTTTTCTCTTAGTCATTCAGATGTGTTACTTGCCAGTAGCCACATCATGTCCTACTCCTGAGGAGAAAAAAGAACAGCCAGTGAACCAAACACCAAGGATTTAGCTTTTGCCTTGGAGAAAAAACACACTGCTTAATGTGTTAATCCAACACATCTGATAGTTTCTGAGGTCTAACCTCCGGTATCATTGCAGAAAGCATTTTTTCCTACTTTGCAAAGCACAGGAAACTTTTCTGTACGAATATTTGAAACTGTTACTTGCCTTCTGGAGAAACTCTTCAAGGCACCAAGGCACAGTCGTCTAGCAGCAGAACTGACGTACAACAGACAATTCTGTAAGACTAACAATGTCCGAACAATCCCTTTTGAAGAGTGGGCACTGCAGCACTCAGAAAAGCAGCAGTCGTTGTGAAGCCTTTCTGAAAAACTTGTACTGAAAGCGCTAAGATAGAGAAGGCTCTTCGGGAAACAAATTCATTGAAGCTTCCTCACCAACCACAATGCAGTTCAAGTTCCTAATCTTCAAAGTACAAGCTTCTTACACATAAAAAGCTTTTTGTACATTGGAGAAAAAGGACTACTCGTTTCTCTCCCCCAAACTGTCTTTTGAAATAGCTGTTTCAGCCTGAACTGGATGAAATTTCAGAGACCATGGGTCAATCTGAAAGGGCAACTGCTGGCAGATTTTTTCGGTAAATGATTAAGAAACTGTAAGGCACAAAGCATGAGAACATAAGTCTGCTAAAATATCCCATACTAGTCAAGCTTGCTTAACAACAGGCTTCAGCAGTAGCCAATGCCCAGTGTTTCAGAAAACCACATATGCTTCCCAGAGCAGTAACTATCAGCGCTTCTACAGCGTTTTTCATTAGCAAGTCTTCTAACACTACAAGGCAGGACAACAGCACTGTTATTTCAGGGCTCTACAAACAAAGAAGGGTCAATGATTAAGCTCAGTACTTCATCTCGGAGCAGGATAAGAGCGCTCTCTGCCCCTTCTTATCCCTGTCAGTCACATTCTACAGACAGAGTAACAGAGTTAAAAAGCGAGGCACAGAGTAGGGAGGAGTGGCAAAAGCTAAGTCTTCTCTGCACTAGTAAACTCTTCTCTGCGCTGAAGAAAGGCAAGCTCAGGGAAGGGGAAGTGGTGAAGTAGGTGAACAAAAGGCTCACTGGGGCAAGTGGTCTTGGGTACAGGAGGCTCTGCCTCCAATCTGCCTCCAGAAGGAACAAGAAATTCACTCCTCTTACTTGCCCAGTCGCCAGGGTGTTCAGACATGCTGAAAGGCCCCCAACAGGAAGAGTTTCACAGCTTCCTTTAAAGCTGGCGGGCAGTTGTAGGGAATAAGTCAATCATTATTCAGAAAGGCTCTCGGAGAGACGAGGCTTTGGTTTTTCCCTCGGAGAACGTGCCTTGCAGCCAGAAGAACAAGACACAAGGACAAAAAGTTGACCTTGCTGAGGCGCTAGGTCCCTGCTCAAGGGAACCGACAACATCAAACAGTACACTTGTGCCATCTGCTGGCAATAACCGCAGCCGAGACCGAGCCAAGCAAGCTGCGCAAGGCCAGCCATGTCATCTTTCACTTGCAACGGCGATAAGCAGCAATGCTCTGAAGTTCTGTTTCATTCCCTGGTACGCCCTGGTACAAAAGGTATGCCATACCCTGTAGGAAACAGCGGCTTACGGAATACCCTTTAAGCTGAGGAAAGGTTTTCCTAACTGT
This sequence comes from Tetrax tetrax, assembly GCA_009806455.1. Taxonomy (NCBI): domain Eukaryota; kingdom Metazoa; phylum Chordata; class Aves; order Otidiformes; family Otididae; genus Tetrax; species Tetrax tetrax. The sequence goes on from WHYT01017811.1 coordinate 107,071, forward strand.
GATTTAAATGTGATTTGGTAGCTCAGTGATTAAATGACCAAGGCAGTGCATTCCAAGTTGTATACCAAACTGAACACCTAAGCAGCGGTGTAATTCTGACTTGTAAACCTGATTTTACAACATATATACAAAACCTTCAGGGAGTGACAGAAGTTTCAAACTTCTGAGCCATCAGTACCCACTAAAACATGAAGAGTACGGGTGTTCTTTAACCTGTTACAGGGTCATTTTCCAAAGACATTCGGCTGAAGGCAGGCGTGGCATTGGAGATATCAGACAGTGTGCGACGAGCAATAGCAACTGGTAGTGGTGGTTTGGGGATATCATAGCCATCTTCTTCATTTTCTGACTCTTCAGGGCCGCTGCTGGCAGTGGCTGCTGCCAGATCCCCTTCATCTAGAAGAAGATGCACATTATGAGCTCTAGGACTGAACAGAGCTTCTGTCCCTCAAGGCAGACTCCGTACCCCCGTAGTCCACAAACATTGTCAGGACACAGAAATAAGGTCTGGCTGCCAAAACCCCACATTCAATGGAAGTTCTTTCCAGGAGGTAGTATTAGATTAAAAATACTTAGGACAGATGTGGGCTGACAACTACTGCCCAGAAAAAAAGTAGTCTTCAACACAGTAATTTTTTTAACAACTGTTGAGGATTTTTACAGCGATTTCCAACTAGGCTTCTCAACAACATCCCCACACGCAGACTGCAGAACACAGACGCTTCCACATACACCCTAGCTATTTTAACAGCGAAAACAAGTAACATTTAATCCCGCCTAAAATGCTGTTCCAACTGGGACCGGGACCAATTCAGTCATTTTTTTAGCACACCCACTCACCAGAAGCGTTGACAGCCTCGAAAGCAGAGGATGCTGCTTGGGAGTGAATGTTGTACATTGCTTCATACATACAGCCATCCGTCTGCTGGTCACAATCTAAAACTCTGAGGGACAGAACACATTACTTCCCTTCAGACAAGCGACAGTGGTCAACAACCAGCACCTAGTCTCTGGAACTGACATTCTGCACAGATCCCAGCTGCAAAGTGAAATCATCACTGTTCGTGAAAGAATATTTATTCTAGAAAATGCTCTAGTAACGTCTGTTGCAATACAGCATATCAGCTTAAAAGAGTTTAACTGCTACCACCAGAACACAGCCTGTTAACAGAATTTTGAATTTCAGTTGCTGCTGCTCTCAAAAGGTTACTGGCAGAAAGAGAGGGGAGTGGTTATCTGCCTCCTTTAGTACTGCATAAGGCTTCTGCGAAAGAGCAGTAGTCGCATATCGTTTACAGATAGCTATGTTAGTCTAGAGCTGGTGAATATCATCGGGGGAACAAGCAAATATGCTTTCCCAGAGCTGTAAGGAGGAAGCACAGTACATACAAACAGAATCTCACCGTAAACTCTGAGTCATTTCTGAAGGCATTTTGATGTCTGTTTTTTGTACAGCAGGACCTGGAGGGACGACAGGCAGAGAGGATGGTGACATGTATTCAGTGTCTTCATCGCTTTCGGACTGTTCCCCAGGAGGCAGTTTTGGTACAGGCAGTGGTCTGGAGGCAGAAGAAATAAGATATAAACATCAGAAAAACATTTACACCAAATGTAATCAATGTTAAAAGTGGCTTTTAAAATCCATAGTGGAAGTAACAAGTAGTCATCTTATAGTGACTCTGTCTAAATAATCTGGCTTTCAGGATTCTCAGCAGCCCAGCTGCACAAAATCATTATGCAAAAAGGAAGCTGACAATATCGTACACATTATCCATCACCTACTTCACATAAATGAATTCATAAAAGAGCTAATGGCAACTGTAGCCTGTTTCCTACTACCACCACTACCCACAAATCTTCGGGATGTCGGTTTCATCTACTTTCTCTAGACAACGCATTTTGACTCTGTCAGAGACTGAAACTCGGGCTGACAGACTTGTGTCAAATTCTGTCCCTGGCACCAGCATGGAGAGAGCCCGACAATTACCAGTCTGTAAGTTATAAAGGAGCACTTTTGCCAGAAAACAACAGACCTGGCAGCTAAGGAGTAGATCGCGTTGGCAGATGAGGAGGGTTTAATTTTGGGGCGTTCACACTCTGAGGTTGTTGGTGGACCACTGTTCAAACTCTGAAAGAAAAAATTCCAAACCAGGAATCAGAAACACCACATAGTTGCAAAGCTGTTGGTCAGTTATTCAACACATCCTTTAGGGGAATGAAGCACCTTCATTTATTCCAAAGCATTTACTGACACCTTAGAAATCCAGTAGTTCTGTGACAGTTTTGCCTCAGTGAGGGCACAAGCAGGGCTCTTCTGCTGTAGCCAACCATCTGTTTACAGAAAAACTGCAGGAACTTCATATCTTTTGAGACTCCAATGGCTTTGGCAAATTCAGCCAAAACAGGCCAAAAGGCCAAAATGTTACCAGAGGAAAAGAGGAAAAGGACGCAGACAAGCACACACATACAGAAACAGAATGACAACTCTGCAAGTGTCATTTTCCTAGACAATGTGGCTAAAAATGTACTTGCTTTCAATTTTAGAAAGTTGGAGGCTTTAAAAGGAAAAATTATGGGAATGAAATCAAAGAAAGCAAAACTGCCTGGGATTTCTTTTAGAGAACTACATGTTGGACTACTAAGTTACACATCATGAGGTTGGTAATAGTAACAGACCCAAACTTAATTCAGATTTTACTGTGTTAAACTAATCATAGCTACTGTGTGCAGGTTTTACAGGACTGAAAACCGAGAAGAGTAAGTTACACTTTTTCAGGATTCCAGCTCCCAATATAAGATATTCTGTTTTTCAAAACTGCAAGGTGAACAACGATCACGGAATTGTGGCTCATGACTGCTCAAACTGGGATTTCAGCCTTGCTCGCAAGAGGCAGGAAAGCACTTCCCAAAGAAGTCCTCCTATTATTCTCCCTTACCTAGCATTCACCAGTTCCCTTCCATCTCTCCCTTGGCACAAGATTGCCCTATTCAGAGGTAACTATGAGAAGTTACCTCTTGGTAACTTCTTGGAAGTTACCTTGGAAGACTTGGAAGACTTAATTCCTCACAAACTACCTTCACCTCCATTAGGCCTACTCACCGCTGGGTTGTCCAGGCTGAGCGTGCTCCCAAGCCGATGGCTGTCAGCCCTGGAGTCCATCTGAGAGGGCAAGGAAAAGGGAAGCGAGTGCCTGTTTGACAGTTCTCTCCCAGCCCAAGGGTCACCAGGGCTGAGAGCTACAGATGGGGTTTTTGGAATCGGCCTGGATGGCCACAGGTCTGCCTGACGACTGGAGGGCACAGGGGGCGGTTTGTCTCTCGAAGGACAGTCTCCTGGTGTGCAGGGCAGGGGACGTCTCTGAGGTCGACCTTCAGTCCCAATGGAATGTGGCCTGTCCGGAGGCGGTGGCGGCGGGAGATCTCTGAGTGTGGGTGGGATCGGCAAAGGTTTATCCTTGTGAAGAGTACCAGGTGCAGCCTGGAAGGCAGAAGAACGTAAAACACTGCTTAACAAAGGCAGTCTAGCCACAAAACATAAAAAAGAGGGAGGCGGGTGACAGAAGGGTGAGGTTTGGTTTTAGATTTATCTATTTTGCAAGAAATTATCTCAAAAGATGTGGAAATAACTCTCCACATCTCCACAGGTTAACCCTCCAGAGACAACTTCTCAATAGGCTTGAAGAGAAAACACACCCCAGATTATGTTTCATGAAGGAAAAAAAGCTTACAGCAGCATTGATCAGATTCCAAACAAAGGATATCCATCATTTAAAAAAATGATTCAACTGTGGTTTATTTATACAAGTTAACATCCATCACTCAGCAATGAATATTCATAGAAATAGAGATTTTCTTCTGCCTGAACTTTCAAGCATAATTTCATTACTTCACCCAAACCAGCTGAAGAACCACTGCTGTATCTCAAGAGCCAATGACCAAACGCCACCAAGATCATACTACTGCCTTCTGCTAGTCAATCAGAAAACCAGTTAATCTCTCCCAGCCACACACATTTCATTCCTTCCTTAGCTGTCTAGCTGAAAAAACGTTCAATGGAAAAATTTGTGACGAAAACAAAAGTTTCTATAGGAATATGACACCTTCCTTCCCACATCTAGCCTCCTAGCTAGAACAAAATGCAAGCCCATAAATGCAGCTTGAAAGGGCATAGGCAGCAGTGGCTGAGGCTGAAAACCAGTGAAGATACTGGTAATAACAATAACTTGGTAGTTCAACACGAGGACACCAGTGACCTTAAGTGAGCAAGTACTTCAGCTTAGGATCAGCTTCTTTCTAGCAATTACATGGACAAATGTGAAGGAAAGGCAGGCCCTTTAAATGCAAAAAGGAACTCTCCTCTACAATGGATTCCAGAAGGAAGCATTTGCTTTCAGGACAGACTAGTTTCTCATGAAGAATGGAAGGAAAGTGGCCCAACAGGACTACAGAAAAGGAAAGTCTTGTGTGAAAGCACTTAGGGCTGTCACAGAGAACATGTAGGGTTCACCAGAACGCTCTTCTTCCTGACTGCCCCACCAAAACCACAGCTGAAAGGGCAAGTGGTGTGTTTGACCTTTGAAGTGGTCGCAGGACTGGAAATCCCAGCTGGATTGGACAGTCGCTGCTGCAAAAGATCCAGTCGCGGTGGCACGGGAGGAAGGGTGGCCTGTGGAGCTACTGAGAATGGAGAAGGAGGACGCTCGACCTGAAAAAGAGAAGAATGGGAAAATCAATAAATGACAAAATCCAGCAGAACTCCTTTTCTCTAGAGAGGCTTTCAAGCCCTGTGACTTGTACTGGTTTGAATATCGCTATCGGTAACAAGTTACTGCGTTAGTAACAATCATACACCAGTAAAATGAAGGTAATTGCACAGCACAACAGCATTTGACTTGCAGCGAGCCTTGAAGATCACCAATGGGCTTAGCTGTGGCACACAACTGAAACTGCACAACAAAAGACACACTGTTTTGCTGGAGTAACAAACCGGCCTTACTGGCCCCTCAGCAGGAGAAAACTTCTTCTCAACACAAGAGGGCATGATCTGCTGCAAAACCTACTTATCAGTGCAGGCAGCACTGCGCAAACTACTTTGATTACAGTGTCATGGCTGTTGCAGCAATCACTAGTGTGCACCAAAACCGCCATTTTTGTTCCTGGAAAGCTGTTTTTCCACCTAACAAATCAGAACAGTGCCTGTTCTTCTCTTTTTCATAAAGTTTATTTTAGAAGCAAGCCTAGCGCTTCCTAACTTTGAAAAGCTTTACACAGGTTTGAACTCACTAATGCCAACAAGTACAGAGTTCTGGCCTACTGTAAACCACAACAGCACGTCACACTGAGGAAATTGCTTTGCTGCCCCAAGCTATGTATACAAAATCTACCTCCAGGAACATGGTTTGCTGTTTAGTACACTATTTCACAGGGTGGAAGCTAAAGAGAAACATGGTCATAGGTAAACCAGTGTTCTTTCTGATCAGGAAAGGCAGTTTATTGTAGTGAATTCAACTATTAAAAATTAGTCAAATTCAAACTCACTTCCCTATGCAGTAAAACAATGCCAAGTGTTGATTTGCAGGAGCAGCAGTAGACTTTTATGAAAAAAGACGCAGGGATCCATAAAGTATGTCTGTCTTGTACGCATCTCCCGGAAGGAAGTAGTACTAATGGCATAGTTACCACACCTTTATTATACAAATTTATCAGACACTATATAAAAATACGTCAGTCAAATTGACTCCCTCAGTAAAACAGCCTGCCCTCTACCCTGTTAGTCATCAGGACCTACATCTGGTTGGCTATCTTCACCACTGGGGAAAACGGCTGAGTTTTGCTGATAGGAGTGAACTACAGCTAATAAATCAAATGCAGCATTGCTGAGCATGCAAAGAAGTGTTATAAACCTAGATGGTACATTCCAATAGGTCAAGCCAGCCTTTTCACCCTTCTAAGGATTCTTTCAAGACAACACACAAAAGATGAAAGATTTCAAAGTGATCACACCACTGCTTAATAGAACTGACGGCGTGAACTGAACTGACAAAACTGAACCTAAATCTGGGTTTTCCATACCGGCTAAAATCTTTCCTGTTGTAAGGTCTGACAACCCTCATACGCACAAATCACTAAGACAACTGACAGAGAACATGCAGTCTCTGTACATACTGCCACATCTACTAGCACACACTCCAGTGACCTTACTTTGGTACCAGCGAGTTCTTTCATCATGAAGAGGGAATCATCTGCTCTGTCATCATCATCATCATCATAATTGGGTGAGGGAGTTCCTTCTGCCCCTTGCCGTGCTAATCCTCCTCCTCCTCTGGGATCGAAAGGGTCTACTACAATTGGCTCCGTGCCTTTGATTTCACAGCGGCAAAAAGGACAACCCTGGCCTTCTGATTCCTTCAGGGAAGAGAAGAGATCTGTTACAACAGCCACTATGATGCCAAAATTAAACACACAGTTAATATGAAAAGAGTTTTAAACCTGCTTTCTGGCAGGTACCTTTCAACTGAGAGGAAGACAGAAATGCAAACTGTGCTACAAATATGGAGTATTTTCTCTCAAGTAGAAAAGCAGCTTTTTAGCAAGTCCTCACACTTCTTGCCTATTCCTAGATAAAGAGATGAGGCATCTAACCAGCTTCTCCCTGCACTGGTGAGGCTGGCACTGATGCACTGATACTACTGAACTATGTGCTTATGTCCTCAGTTATGCTATCTTATCTCCATACCTGAAGGAAACTGAACAGTCTTGAGAAGAGGATATACCGCTTCTGTAAAAGAGCAACGAGCTGTTCTCAGAGAGATTAACAAGAGGCAATGCCTCACCTGCCACGCAGTGAGACAGGACGTGCACATCAGATGGCCACATGGTTCAATCTTCACGTCCTTGTCATTTTCAGCACATATTTTACACAGCTGAAACGTGGAGCCCATCTCGCAATACAATTCATATTGTTCCTTGGGGAAAGACAGACAGACATGGTTGATACTGTAAAATAACAAGCATAAGTAGTCATAGTTACAGGAAGCCCAACACAAGATTTGCAGGAATAAATAAATTCCTAACACAAGAACACAAGGAGAACAGAAGTCTGCAAAGATTTCCCTTACATAATAGATACATCCGTCAAGCTCTGAAAAAAGTGGACTTCAAGTTATCCCAGATTTTCATGTAGGTGTCCCAAGAACAGCCTAGGAAAGCAGGGCTCAAGACACGCTGGATGGCACAAAAGAATGAATATTTGGCAGAACATACTAAAAAAAAAAAACCAACCAAACTTAAAATCTGTCAGCCCTGCATAAAGATTTGCCTAACCTTTGCAATCTCCTCTGCCCATTCCTACCATTCCAAGATTTCGGCAACTCCTGTAAAATACAATACATCGGCCATAAAAAAAAAAGCCTTAGGAATACAGAGTACGACAGAATTGTATAAACAGCTAAGGAGGCTAGAAATTCGGAAGAAAGCAAGCGCGTATGATGGGATAGAATACTTTGCTCACCTGTGTAACTTTAATGTGGTCCTGAGGTGTGGGCTCACACAAGCCAGTCAAGTCAGGATTCTGATTCCGGCCATCAGGAAATAAATAACTGTAAGCAGTTGAGGGGAAAAGAAAAGATCAGTCTCTCTGTATGCGCATATACATACACACAAACACAGCTATACGGTTTCTTTCGGGGATGGTGGAGGAAAGAAAGAATGAGAGTGAGCAACAAGGGGTGGGAATTCAAGGTATTCTGAATTTAAAAGAAGTTTTGGAAGAATTTCACTATCGGACAGAAATCGAACATGTCCTTCTTAAAAATAAAAAGAAGCTTGTTTATCTTCCTGGCAGCAATTTTAATTTAAACAAGATGTTGTGGTCCCGGACTACTCTTACAACATCCTATAGCAAAACTGTAATATCCAGAGAAAGAAAACGAATGCCGTAATATCAGTCGCGGTGGCTCAAATTAAGGACTTGACTAGAAAAGAATCTATGACAAGGGAAACACTGATGCACACTTATCGTCTGCTATTGCAAAGGACAGTACAGCTCTCCAGTGCAAAAGATAGCTGTCTGAGAATTCTCAAGTGCCAAAACAGTTAAGTAATGAATTATTCCACTACATCAATGGGACTATTCACATGATTGAACTGTTTTGCTGAACCAAGGTTTAAATGAAAAGGAAGAGCTGCGAGATGTCCAAAAGGGGCTCAGTGATGTCAATAGTGATTGCTTGACCTCTGCGACATGCAGCCTCTCCTGTGAAGCAGATAATATGTGAAGAACCCAGAGGGGATGTTTTACCACTCAACTGACTTTAAGACCTCACCAGAGGATTGAGATTTATAAAACAAACTCACAGTGAAAAAGAGCAAAAAACTTTACTTTGATAAAGTTACTTACAAGCCTTCCCTGAAGCCATCAATCAGTGCTTGAAAAAGAGGTTTGTTGTGGGGGATTGTCTGAAGAATGTTCCCATCTGCAGTGACATAGCCAATGGCCCACTGACCGAGTCGCGTGCAACTTAATCGGAAAATATAACTGAAAACAAACAGAGGAAAAGAAGCTTCACTTTGGACTGGAACAGACAAAAAAAGATTAAACGTCAAGTAGGCAGCCTTTGTCTGGCTATCTCAAGACAGAAAATAAAAACTTGTATGAATAACTGGATGATTTATACCAGCTTTCCTCGGTTTACCCCCAGGAAGATCAAAGTAGAACCCTGCAATCTGATACGAAGTGAGAAAAGCATCCAAGCACTGGCCTCCAGGTGAAAGTAAACCCAGAACCCAGAGCAAGAAAAGTGAGTGTCCTTAAAATAATTTTTTTCAATTAACTGTAAAAAAACCCAACAAAACCAACAAACGCAAGGTTTCAATTTTTAAAATCAGCACAGAACTTAACAGTATAGTAACACTCTCCAGAAATAAACGCTTGGCCCTTCCTGCATAAAGAGCAATCCATTAGCCCTGTTGTATTGGGCCAAGTTCTACCCAGGACATTAGGCAGCCCAAAACCGCTCCTGTCCGCAGCCCCCGCAAGAAGCACGTGTTGCCCTCCACAGCCTCTGAAGTCCGCCCAGCCTGCAGCATTACCTTGCAGCCTACTCTGCCTACCATGCTGCTTTCTTCCAGTGCAAACACTAGTCAGCTGCTTTGTCTGTCTGAGGTTGGCTTCAAATGTACGCACTGCTTCTGGAGGCTGCAATCCGCTCAGCTCTCCTGGTTTTATGCGTATACACCAGAAAGTTATGAGACCTGTAGGTACATTTGCTTATTCATGGTCCTAAAGAGCCAACTGTTTAGCTCACTCTGGCAGTGTCTGCCTCTGTGTTCTGCTCATGCCTGAGGGAGTTGTTGTCACCACTGTGGGGGTGGATAGGAGGTAAGTCACCACATGGAGGATAATCTCCAAATAGAGGGCAAGGTAGGGTTTTTCTCAGTTTAAATTTCTGGAGAAGAAGGACAAAGACAAAATAAAACCAACCTTCTCAGTCAGCGCAGTATTCAGCAACATTAGCAAGAATGATCAAAAAAGCCACTGCTGCCAAGCACTAACCTGCCAGGTTTGTGAATGAATTTCTGAAGCCGGGCTTTCACCTCATCATACGTTAGGAATGCCATATAACCAGGATGAGTCACTGCTAGGCTATTCCAGTTCCTCAGCAAAGACGACCATGGCTATAGAAACCACAAAGACATATATTAACCGTGTACTTCTAAAAGGTATCAACATATACAGTATTCCTGAATCAAAGGAATCAGTTCTTCAGTTAACGAAGGTTTCTTATCCCACCATAAATCCAGCAGAGGAACTAAAACCTACATTCTTACGTAGCAGCCTTAGCATTTGAGCTTCTCTCTTGTCAGTGATAAAAACATCACCTAAGACAGACCTTAATTAGAACTCCTTTACTAAATGCCAAAGGAGAAGTCATTGAGGTCACAAAAAGACAGCTCAAGCATAGCTGCCTATTTGTGCTGCTTCTGCAGAGAAAATTACTCATTCCTGAGACAGGGATAAAGACCGGAGTTTAATAAGATTATGCACACGACCAGAAACCATGACTAGTCTGATCTTCAACACTGATTTCCTATATGGCCTCAGGAAAGTGACCTCCCCTCTCTGTCTCAGTTTCACTGTGTGTAAGATGCTTTTGACTATTCCTTAACCACCTAACCTCACTTGGGTGTGGCAAGGATTACTGGCTAGTTTAAGATTTGGACAAATAAACCAGCACTTACATGTTAAATATTCCTCAAAAAAATGCATCAGAAGTAATAACAACAGTTCGAAAGCTCTCAATCCTGAGAAGGGCTTGAGTGCCTAAATCTCATCCACATTTTCCAAATTTCTCAACTTGTCCAGAAGAAGATACTAGCTCTCCTTAAAAACTTTGCATCTCTTCGAAACTGCAGCAACTCTTAACTTGCTCTTTATGTACTGTAGCTGGAAAAAATACTGAATGAGATCAGCTACATTGCAACACGGAACATGGGAATTTTTCATCCAGACATATCTTAATTACAACCCACCCTATCACATGGGAAAAGGCAAGTCAGAGCCAAAGAAGTAAGTGTTTGTTCTTGTAAATATCCAATTGCACCATCAGAAGCTGTGTTTTTGAGTCTGACGCTATTAAAGATTGCGGGTTAGAATTTTACCTACTATGAATGTCACTTCAGTAATATAGATACTGCTTGCACACAGAACACAGAACATGTCCACAACATGCTGGCCGTGTCAGTTTAAAAGCTAGGAAGCCCAAATTTCCATGCTTGTGCTCCATCGTGAGCATGCCCCACCCCCCGGAAAATAAATCTGACAAGAAAGAAAAGGACAAGGAAAGACAGACTGATAAATTAAGCTTCATATTTCCTGGCTTACAAAAGTTGCGTCAGAACTTCAGTCTAAAAGTGATCTTCGAAAGGGAAAAACTGATTCATGGGAGGATACTGAATGTGCCTTACAGTTGCAGTATATATTTAGACAATTTTTTCTTCTACAGCCAGAAGTATCACACACTTTTACTGCAATACAGGGTCCTACAGCTGTTTAGGGGGTGAAGAGCAAGATGACCAAATCCCTTACAGCATAAATAACATCATTTTACTGTGTCTAACCTGAAGCACTGAGACACATTTCAAGTGATTCACATTCCTCACTTCTTACCTGAAAAAGTCGTGTGAAGATATCAAATTCAAACACTGAAATGTAGTCATTGCATGTCAAGTCAATCGTTGACTTCAAGGCCATGGCTTCCAGCCCTGAGCTGATTGGATGTACTTCATGCAATGCCTGACGGAAGCTTTTCCAAGGAACGACAGTCCTGGGGAAAAGCAAGCCATCTGTAAATGCAATATGCCTGAAGATGACCAACATGTACATATGTTACACATTTTTTTTGTGAGTATGCAATTCATGATAAAGAAAGAGAGGAAAATCAAAACTAGCCACAAGGAATTTATTAATGTTATGCAAGCACAGGACTTCTTGGTACTACAGGAAATTAGCAGCCAGATGAACTTTAAACAATTTTCTTTGTATATGCAAAATTCTGGAATCTGAAGTCCACCTCTGCTTTCTCCTTTCCCTTTTTCTGCAGTCCTATCATGTCAACACTAGTATGTACCCTGATCTGTATACATCATCATCACTTGAAAAGAATTTCGTAACGTTGCAGCTGGTAGAGAAAGAGTAAGTCTTTTAGTAGAGGTCTAGACAGTTAAAAAAAATTAAAAGCGGTAAACAATCTTCTAAAGAGGGAATAAGTGGAGAAGAAAGATAAACAGAAGCCAAACAGAAGCTGGATGGAATATTTTCCATCTTTTAAAATATCAAGTGGAATAGATGCATAGAAAGAACACGCCTAGCTTCAGACAACTGTGTTATTCATGAGTAAATAAATGACTGCTTTTTGTTCTGACAGCTACTAATTACACTCTTGAAGTGAAGTACCTTAGTTAGAAAGCAGTACCCAATTCCATTAACTTTAATCCTCAACTGTTGCTGTGGACACCTCTACAGTTCATTTAGTCAGTGTTTTATTAGATACCAAAATTAAAACTGACATTTCAACAGTATGCAGGCAAATATATATTGCATTTCACTTTATCCTTCATTCTATCTTAACACAGGTAATATGCAAACTGACAAAAGTTCAGAGAAGCCAGAAGAAAGTTGACTAAATGATTGGAAAGACTAATTGGAGGTAAGACGAAAAGAATTTAATATAATGGCTTAGCTAAAAGACAACTAATATTGAGGGTATGGTAACCTTTGGAAGAAGAAAGTAGATTACTTTGCATAGTACGTGAAGCTTACTACTAGTTATGGAATTAAATTAAGAAAAGGAAAAGTTAAGCTGAATAATCAAGGGCAACTTTGTGACAGTACAAGAGCCTCCTAGGGAAAGCGGGGAAAGATCCATCACTTGACACATGTAAAACAAGACAGAATAAAGAACCGGGAAATATTATGTAGGAACGATTCTGTACCCCTCCCCAGAGAGTGGACCAGTAGGCCTCTCCTGTCATTCACTTCTATGATCAACCTGACAAAGACATTTCTGAAATACAAATCAGAATTTTTAAAAATACACAGTGCTCTGTGCAATTTGTTCCTACATCTCTATTTTTAATCACAGTTAGTAAAAACTTACTTTTCACCAAAGGCCTTCCTCCAAAATTCCGCAGCATCTGCCTTGGTGATCCGGAACGTGTCTCCCTGGAAAAGGCCGCTTGGGAAAATACCTTTCAGTTCTGCCAGCATATGGCTGAATATCAGGGATAACTTTGTCAGGTTACGCCTACAAAGGACCACAAAACCAAACGTTTCCTTTAGAAAAGACAGACATGGTTTAGCACTCTGAACAAAATAGAAAGAGTACCTATTTCAATTCAAGAAGTATCCCAGCCTAGAAAACTCCTCTTATTTGGGACCACCTTTCAAGTATTTACCCAGCATTCAGAACACATCCATCACACGGTACTTACCAGCAAGGTCTGCATTTGCCAAGACATTTTCCACACTGACTAACTTTGCATAACCTCTTTGAGGAGGGCAGGTCATTTCCAAGGCAAATCTCCCCAGGGAAATACATTCACAGAAAATGGCCAAAACCAATATTCAGACCATACCTTTTAAGTAATAGCATAATCGGAGTGAAAACCTCATCAGACTCCTTGCTCTCGGGCCTGAACATTCCTTATAAATAAAATTACTACTGCCTTGGGTCATGTAAGCTGAATGTCTTTCCAAGTCTCCAGAGGGTCCCAACAGAGTTAATTTTTTCAGAAAATGTCTAACCAATAATAACAGGCCCAGCTCCCACGGGAAGGTCAAAACACCTGCAGTTTTTTTCTAAAATGGTAATAACTTACATACAAAAGCTTGACAGTCGGCGCTCAACCACATTGTGATTTGAACTACAAATTGATACCTCAAGTCCCTTCTCTGCCTGACTACACTCACATATCAGGAATGCTCTGGTCCATCAGGGTATGCCCTTTTCTAAACTGCAGAAGAAAAGTGGGAGAAGAGATGAGAGATTCTCTGCTTCGGATTTAGTCAACGGGGAAAAGACTTCTAGAAATAGAAGACAGGAGGTCTACCGCCTAGCAGAGAGGATACAGCAGCACTGGGAACATTTTGGGGTACATGCTTAACAAGAAACTAGCATTGGATTGACAGAAAATTCCAGCAGTACAAAGTACAGCCGAGGCCTGCTTCTTCCCTCCTTGTAGTCTTAGTGGCTAGGTTAAGGAAGTAAGCTCTATGTTGTAGCTGTGCTACGCAGAAATAGAGCTAGCTTAGCTACCTCAAAGCATCAACGCCTGAAGCAGCACAGGAATGCCAAAGAAAGAATCTTCCTACTTAGGAGTGAAACAATAGTACTATTATGCACTAGAGAGGTCACCATCTACTCGTAGATGGGGAAAAAAAACCCCAACTATTCAATAGTGGCCCCTTTTTCTCACATTCTTTTATCCAAAGGATGACTCTCTTCTCCTCTCCATTAGATTCTCCAGAAATGAGAAAATGGAGTTCCTGAAAAGAGACAGAGATATTTCTAGGCCAGAATCAGATGGTCGAAGGTAGAAGAAGGAACTAGTTTCATGTGGGAAAGGACAACTTCTAAGTTATGTCAACAGACCAGAGCTGGTCAGAAGACTGCATCAACCGCCACGGCATTGCACAGACTCAGTTATGACACTGAGCAACAAATTATTTTGCAGACTGCAAAATACCAAACCATTTAGAGGGAGGCTAGAAGCATCCTCAGTCCCACTGTATTTTCTTAATGCCTTGTTTTCCAAGCTCTCTCATTAAGTACGCTACTATTGTAGTCTGCCATCTCCCTGAAGAAAGCTGATTTTGACAGCAAACTAGGCTCCCCCCAGGTTTCAGCCTTTCATCAGTTTCTACTGTTCTGATTGGATTAGTTCCAGTTTATTTAATCTTGCACATTTTTCAGATATCACTTGCTGCAGACACACCATTCCTAGTTCAAGTACTTATCCTGTTAATCTGCCTTACTGCAGAACTGCCCTCCAGCTAAAGGAGACGGGTTACTGCCTCCAGTCTTTCTGCAAAAATTCGCTGGACATTTGGGCTTAGGTCTTCTAGCTCCATATCATTCTTTCAGAGCCTAAACTCAAGTGGAAGTGACTTACTTTGCTTGCCATATATTCTACTATTTATTCAGCTCCACATGAGTCCTTTCTCCATGCTATGATACAGTCTGGGTAGACTAGAAGGTATACAGGACTCAAAACCATACACCTTCCTTGACAGTAGTTCTCCTCTCTTACCCTTACTTATTCAACTACATTTTAATTTGTGTCTCAGCATGAAAGCTGCTCAAAGTGTTTACAGAAGGTGTCAGCTGTACAGCAAGGTATTCTGGTTTTTTATCATTTCATACCTGTTCAGTAACAGGTGCTCAAGATCAACCAGAGTAGAACCATGCAGATGCTGTAGGTTGCTCGATTCAGCAGCTCTAGACTGAATGTGTTACTTACTCAAACTGTGTGCATTTTAAAGCAGCTATACAATTGAGTGGTTTGATTCTACAAACACAGACTGAAAAGCTTTGCTGTTCATCACTCTCTGTCAGTCAACTGGCCTCTACAGAGAGGGACTGTCATAAATCCCCCTTGCCTTACTAGTGCATCGAAATCTCTGGTCACTGTGCTGGTACAGTTTTGTTACACCTTTGGGGTGCTACTGCAATTCCGCACCTTCTGCTTTTAGAAAGGTTTATACAGCATGTCTTTAAAAAAAGAAAAAAAAAAAAATCTATACAGGATCCTGTGTGTAGGAACAACAAAGGTGTATCAGAACAATGAAATAATGGCTTTCTATGTGACCACAACCACATTTATGAAGATCAGTGTATTGTTAAGTAATGCAAAGTTGTGTATCCCCCTTTCCAGTAGCAGATAAGAAATGCTGCATTCACCAGGGGAAGGCTCAGAATCTGAGGCACAGCCACTGGGCTAATCCTACAGAGGAGATAATTTAACTGTAAACTCACACCCCAGGTCCCTCCCTCCCTCCGGTAGGTTCCCACCATATCCCTGCAATGCCTTTGGCTGACAAACACTAAAAAAAAAAACCCCACAAGTCAGAGGTCCTAGCTGCAGAGCTTGTCCCCAAGCCACCTTCTTAAAGTCCTCACTTCCCAAAAGTGACAGAAAAAATGACAGTTTACGGTAGTGCAAGGAAAAAAATGCAAACACCATGTTATTATGAATCCTTTAATCCATCTACAACTCAAGCAAACAAGAGGTGGTATTTGTTTTTACTAAATTCATAAAAATGGAGGCTTGAGCAAAAGCCGCTAATTATTTTGTTACATGAACAGGGAAGTTCATGTAATTGGTAAGAATTAAATTCTGAATAATTTCTTTGAAGGGTTAGCATGCAATATTTGTATGTAATCTTAGAAGGTAAAGTGGCATCTCACAGCAACGCATTCATGCCAAGTGACTTCTCCGAAGTTGTCAATCCTAAAGCTGTTCAGGTACGTGGCACAAGCTAGCACTGATTTGCTAGCACTCAACACTTGAAAAGTCATATTCTATTGTGAAGAAGTTATATGCATACTTGAAACTAATGTATGCAATATTTGGTAGATGGGAGGAAGGTCATACTTCAGGCATATACTCCCCCCAGCACAGCGTGAAAATTTGGCTATGACCAGGCAAGCGCACTACTGCACTCCTGACCCTCAAAGAAGCTGCTGAAGTGAACAAGTGCGTGGCTTAAACAAAGCAACAGTCAATACTGCAAGATGACAAGGCATAGTCCTGCGTCCAGCTGCTCATCACTTCCGCCTAAGAGCCTTCTCCCTCAGTGGAGTTTCAGGAAGCGCTTGCACTCAGCTGAGCACATCATTTCAGCGAGAAAAGAACTTCCACAGGCTTAAGAATGGATACATAAATGATTTTTACACACACATTCTGCTTCCAAAAAGTTCCTAATACCTGAACATTTTCAATTCTTAAGGTTATCTGGAGAAGAGGAGGCTCTGGGGAGACCCGATAGCCATCTTCCAGTACCTCACAGGAAAGATGGGGAGAGGCTGTTCAGTAGGGCCTGTTGTGATAGGGTGAGGGGTAATGGTTTTAAAATAGAAGGAAGCAGATTCAGACCAGATATAAGGAAGAAATTTTTACACTGAGGGTGGTGGAGCACTGGCCCAGGTTGCCCAGAGAGGTGGCGGAAGCCTCATCCCTGGAAACGTTCAAGGTCAGATTGGATGAGGCTCTGAGCAACCTGATCTCGTCGGGGATGTCCGTGCTTCTTGCAGGGGGGTTGGACTAGATGACCTTTGAAGGTCCCTTCCAACTCTAGCCATTCTATGATCATCCTTTTTTAACAGTCAGCTGTATCTTAGGTAAATAACAGGGAAAACATAGGAACATAGGAAGTGAACATAAAGAGCAGCAAATTGCAGAGTATTTTATGCTCATAACTAGCTTGTACACGCAGCAACTAGTTACCAAACCTGTGCTAAAAGGACAAACATTTTCTTTCAAGAGTGCATTCCTTTAATTTACAAATATATAACTTGGCTTGTTAAAATAACATAGAGCAAATAAATGCTTACAATTACAGGGAACATTTTTTATCGGCATATCAGTGTTTAGTGATTACGATTGTATTTTATTTTTTATAACACCAGCAACTGTCCTCATCCACCTTGCTTCAACTAAACAGAAGCAAGAGTTCCCCCAGAGAAAGGGTAATATTTTCAAGGAACAGAAGAGAAATTCCCAAGTGTTTTTGGCTACAGATCTCCAGCAATCTTCCACGTTTCTTATAGATTACGATAGCCCTCTTTCAAACTTTTAGCTAAACACAGGAGTGAACACAAATACTGTCACCCAAGAGTTGCACCAGAGATATGCCAACCACAGTTTGGGAATCACCAACTCAGGTACCTAAATCCCATTGACAGACAGTGGAATTTAAACACCTGTCACATAAGCACTTTTGAAAACTTTGCCAGGGACCGCAGGCTACATCAGTTGGCTCTCATCTCTGTTTGCAATCGAGCTGAAGCCAACACCCGTACCAACTTCAAACAAAAAACTACAGCATATTTCTGTTCAGTGGTTAGGTCCAGAAACAGAACAACAGCTACAGTTTAGGTAGGATTTCATGTTCCTGTGAGTGCTTTCACCCATACGTGCAAATATTCATCTTATTATTGTTAGACAGCGAATCCATGACATACATAAGAAGTCAAAGCGTAGAAACCCAAATATTTTTCCACTGTATACAGTAACCAAATATTTTACCAAGAAACATCAGCAGTTCCAGCATGGAGGCAATATTCCTTCTGTACACACAATTGCTGAGTTGCAATTACACTCATCTGCAAAACTGCGCTACCTTTACACCGACAGGGCTCTAAAGATGCAGGTCTCAAGCAACCATTTTGGGGAAGAAAAACCAGCATGAAGTAAGACTGTTTCTTCAGTTACCCGCTGCTTATCAATCAGCTGGCTCTCCGAGGCTGGGCCAGACCTGCTGGCAGCTCCGCAGGCTCAGCAGGCATTTTCCTTCATCCTCCCTCCGCTGCGGTTGTGCTACTTCCTTCCTGCTTCATGACTGGTTTTCCTCCACGCATCTTAGTGGAAGTCAAAAGGTCAAGCAGGAACTTCCATTTGCACCACAGTTTTTCGCTGCAGCCCCTCCACGGCCTGGGTCCCAGCTGAGTTTTCTGTTGCTGTTGCCTCCCCCAGGCCTATAGCAGAGTTTTCTTTTCCAGTTTCCTGTTTGCTAGACAAAAGCATTTTTCCACCCTACAGGCTCAATCTTGCAAAACCATTAATGGCAGAGGATGGTTTTAATCAGAACATTGCCTCTTTCAGCTACGTACGTCAACATGATTAGTTAAATTAATTCAAGTTATAGAGTCATACGGCACCTAATGCGTTTCACTACTAAAATGCCATTCTTACCTCAAGGCAACGTTAATATAGGGCTACCACTTCTGCCAGTGCCAGGTAGAATTTTTTTTTTTCATTTTCTTCCAGTATTTCTAAACTACTTCACAGATAACTGTCACAGTATAATTTTGTCCCTCACACACAGAAGACTCCTCCACTGCATGATTTTAGTCACAATATTGTGCTCACATGCCGTAATTTGACATGCACATACTGTCACATCTGTAAAGCTCGTTCCATTGAAAGCAGGCTACGAACGTCGCTGTACAGAAGAATTAAGAGCTGTAACACAAGACAACCAACTACAAAATGCTTCACTTAAGCTACTGTATTTCTTATATATGACCAGATTTTCAAAGGTATTTTTGTTTAAGGCAACATGTCCCAAAAATGCAGCTCATAACAAGAAATGCAATCTCAGTACACTGAAGGAATGACCAAAGAACATTTTTTAAGTATACCTCTCTATTCTTACGGAAAACTAAGGGGAAAAGCATTACAGTGGATGTGTGAGCATCTGACACCTTAGCACTAAACTCACTGACTGAAAGTTAGAGGCTCCTAGAACAGATGATGCAGTTTCTAACTGCTTCTGTCTTCATAGAATTGCAGAATTAACATGTTCACCACTTCCTTTCTTCAGAAGTTCTGCATTTATTTGGTGAAAGATTTACAAACTGGTGTCTTAGAAATCAGATGGTTGCTCTGTTAAACTGAAGGAAAACGCACTCCCATCACTGTACTATTGTTCACTACTGCTGCTGCTGAAAACTTGTATTTTCATAAACAACTCACAGTCCAAAATGGCTTTGTCGTCTTATGTCTCCAGTGGCTCTCCATGTAAGTTTATGACATGCAGAGCTGCAAGTACACCGTAATTATTTCACTAGTTGAGCAATTAATGCTTGCTTTTCTGCAAATCACACTTCTACAACCCTATTGATGGGTAAGACTTCCTTCAGGACTTCGACATTTTTCTGATTATGGGATCATATCAAATTTTCTGAGGCAAAAAAAAATAATGTTTTTTTACTTCATTTTACAGGTGAGGCAGCTAAAGGACAGAAAGATAAAGCACTGGAAGCTAGAATTCAACTACAGAACTCCTAATTCCTTACAATGTCTTCATTATTGCAGAGTACTATCCACTTACTAAGTACTACTGCAAGAAATTACAACTAAGGAAATACAAGTTTCTTACCCTCTCACTTCTGGGGTTAATTTGTAATTACACACTTAACACCAGATGATGTTTAGGTGACAGAGTTAGCATCCGCTACAGAGGAACGCAAGCTCCGGTACTTAAGAAACAAAACCCCAAACCCACAGTTCTTGGGTCCTGCAAACAGCCAAACATTATTTTTCCTGTAACTACTTTACATCTTACAATTTGGTATTTTGAAGATTTAAGAGCTTAAAAAAAAAAAAAAAAGTCTTTTAACAAGTCTCCAACAAGTAAATGCACCTTTCAGAAACCACAAAAGTGTGAGGTTATAACATATGCTTTTCAGATGTTACAAACTATGCACCAGACATGAGCAGTTAGACCCAATTTCAGCAGATAGTGGCTGCACCTGGTTCTAGAAAGAACAACTGTATCTTACATCCTACTACTGCTAGCAGGAAGTTTTCTACATGCTCTTCATGTTAACATAAAACTCTGGCCTTTGCATATAAACAGTAAGTGGAAACACTTGAGGTGATCCCGAGATGTCTTTTATAACTCTGATACAGCTTCAGAGTCCTCTACACACAATAATGTTTTAAAAATAGAAACAGCAAAACTACTTTCAACAGAACTTGCAACACAGGAAGTGAATGAAATTCTGTTTAACTAGTACTGGCTCAACAGAAGTCACCTTACAAAGTTATGCTGGGCACTGCTCTGTAACATTTACTGTACTTCCACAAAACAACCAATATAGCACACTAACAGCAAAACAGATATTTTAAAATCAGCAAATTAATTGCTTGTACTATAGAATTTTACAGCATCAGCTAATGCTACATTGATTTTGCAGATTAGTTCATCCCAGCCCTCTTTGGAAAAATGGGAAAAAAGTAACAAACACACAATATGTTGATCACCTCTTGTTAACAGGGGGTTCGGCTCCAAACATACTTTTCCATTTAAAGAACTACAGCCTTCACTGTTTCATGCTTTGTAGAGCTATAAAACCAGCTGGTTAACCCTGCAACTTCAAGACTTAATTACTAAAACAGCAAATTAGGAATGGGCACACATAAATCATGGCACTAGATATTTCTGTCTATTCTAGGTCTAGTCCCAGTTCCATTACATACTCAGGCTTGAATAATCTCAATGCAGACTAGCACTGTTGCCTGCTCTGCAGAGGAGCTGGTCTGCATCGGTGGATGCCATGGGCGCCTGGCGAAGGATGTCAGCTCATGCACAGAACACACGTTAACCCCATCTGGAAGCTAAACTGCCACGTTCATAAGACACTGCCTGCATCTGAGCCAGCCCCCATGAAGTCAAACCAGAAATGACTGCAACCGCTGCTTTAGACTCTTATCCTGTTTAATAACTACAACAAATCTGTGTACAACTGTTGCAACTGCTGGGAAGTTTCCCCTCTATGCCCTCTCTCCCTCTTTGTTACCAATTAACCACATCTAGGGCCAAAAATGCAATAGTTAACTAGTAAAAGGCATTGTCTGCATGCAGTATTTCCTTCCATTCTAGTTTTTTTTTAAATGGTACCAGCTGTAGTTTTAAAGGAGCACGAAATTCTATAGGCTAATTCCTTGATCAGTGCTTTAGATATTACAGGGCAGAAATATTACACAAAACATACATGGTTCCTTACAGTCTTCTGAATCCTGGCACTTTTCAACTAACATATATATACTTAAATACCTTCAGCTCTCTGAGTAGAGCATGCCCATCAGTGTAAAGTGCCACGCAAAATATACTGCAGGCCACAAACGACCAGAAAACTTTGGCATACTCATATCATTATGCAAGTGGATGTGACTGATCTGAAGCAGAATGGACACCGCAGTCCAGTGTGCTGACCAGAACCACCAACCTACTTAACTTTAAAGGATCTGGACTTACTATTCTAGGCACAAATGATACTGTTATATTTTTAACAAGCTAGATTTCTTTCAATGTTAAGAGGCTAAAAATCCACTTATTTTTCTGGATTTAAATATTATAGAAAGCACTTTAAAAAGAATAATTAATTTGATATGATTATGGTCTTCAAAGAGCTTGACATATACTCATAGAATTGACAAAATAAAGCATAACTTCTCTCCTAGGTAACAGATTATTTTACCAGATTCAAGGGACTACACAGCAAAACACTATTCATTATACTTACATTTAGGTTGTCTGCACTGAAGCAAAAATTTCTATTTCAGGGGCTACTTGCCACAATGAAAGAGAAAACAAAAGCACAACAGCTCTGTTTCTAAATCAAGGAAGACCGTATTTCACACTTGATCTTCAGCGCCCTCAAAACTGTCTTGGGTATTACACCACCACTGGGGGATTCTTTGGCAGAAGCTTCATTGCCAACTTGCATCCTGTCAAAATACTAAACCCAAGATAGTTTGCGACATACATACTCCAGCACAACACAGAATTCCAGCTTTTCAAGCTTCAGACTAGGATTGCAGCTAATGGCAATACTTGTCCAGCCCACAGCTGACCCGCTGAGTAGTCTGGCAGCTCTCCATTTTCCCCTCTCACCATACTCCCTTACCCTCTACAGTAATTTTACAATCCTTTCTACAGGTGGATAGTGGTCAGCGAGTCACATTACCAGAGCGCCATCTGATCCACCTTCCAGACATAGAAACAGGGCAAAGCCAGCAAGTTCGCAAACCAGCACCACATAAAAATACTGCTTCAAACTGCTGGAAAGCAGCTGGCCTAACTTTGTTCAGTATCATCTAGCAAGATGAGGGTTTTTTTCAACACTACCTTCCAGTTCAGAAAAGCTTTCACCCACCAAAACACAATCTGTTCTCTGGCTGAAAGGGCCATGACTGCAGACTTCTTCAAATCAACAGAAATACAAAACATGGCATCTTGGCCCTTAACACACCCAAGAAACAAGATACGGTTGCCAAGCAGTAGTAACACGTTTTTGCCAGCATCGACAATCTATCCACACTTCAAATGATAATTACTACAAAATAAGTAACACACACTTCCATCCACACCACCAAGTCCACAGAGCTAGTCTTCCATAAAACTCTACAGTTCTATAGGCTCTGAAAGCAAATAAGAATAAAAATCTTACTTCCTTATTATGCAATAATGTGAAAGCTCACATTTGTCCACAAATTGATTTTCAAGACAGCGGCCCAATTTTTGATGGAAAGAAAACTAGAAGCAATTGGCAAGCTTACGTCAATTATGCTAAGCATTACTTATGTTCCACAACTATCACCTAAACTAGCAATTTAAAGCCAAATTAAAAAGAAATAATTCACATGCCTCTCTCCAACAACATTTAAATGATAATGAATTTCTTCTTGGGTAATAAGCAGTTAGTTAGCGTTCATATGCTGGAGCCTTGAAAGGCAAGGAAACCTTTCTTGTGGGCAGCTTTGGAGCTGTTCTTTTATTTAAGATGTTCTAATTTAAATGCAGATGTAGACTTCACGCTAGTGGGTTTTGCTAAAGAAAAACCTCTTAGCTGTATTAAAAGGAAGTGACAGAAGGACTCACATACATCACGTACCATGAGTTCCACATTTTATACTATCTCTTTTTGACCGGAGAGGAGTGTGTGCAAGGACTCTAAAATATGAGTTTAAAGTACTAATACCCACCCCGCAAGAGCTTTTCTGGTTCATGGCTTAGCACAAGTGTTTTCCAACTTTTTTCCTCTTTAAAATCCAACTTTTTTTTTTTTTCTCCAAGTCATTCTTCATGCATTTCCTTTCCTTGGAGATATGCATGGTCATTTCCAGTAGATATTAAATAGTGGTAGCTTTTTCCTGTGTAAATGAGTAAGTCTTTGCTTTGGAGCTAGAGAAGAATATGAAACTTTGCTGAATCAGCACCCCATAAGGCTATTGTCAGAAAGACAACAGTTAAACACGGACTAGCTTTGCAAATCTCTTGCGACTCCATGTTACATGGAGAAAGTTTAGGATATTCCCTGCCTAACCGCATTTTCTCCTCTAGAGATAAGTTAGTTTTATTTACTGGGTTCATTAACAGTTTGTTTTCCAAAGTATGCAAGCAGAACTAGTAAAATAACTTGTACTATTTCTTAAACATCCAGTCCACAACCTAAGTAATTACTTCTCCTCAGTCGTCCACCTAACCTCCACCCCTCCAAAGTACATAACTGCATTCTCATGTGGAAACCTTTACAGTGGTCCAATTTTTTTTTTTTAGAAAATAAGTGTTCTGAACATTCCCTTAGAATAGACTGTTTTAACATAAATTTGATGCGCTGGTGAAAAACAGACTCTTCAGCCTAATTCATCCTTTCAGAAGTAACAGACAATCCCTATCCCTGTCTACAGATCAGTGAACTATTATTCAGTCCTACCATGTGAAGTATAATCTATTTACACAACTGCAAAAAAAAAAAAAAAAAAAAAAAAAAGCTGCTGCAATAAGTAATTTATGTAGTGGGGAAAGCTGATGAATGACAGCTTCTCTGTGCAAGTAGAAGTAAGAGAAGTCTGGAAAAGTAAAAGCTTTCTGCAACAGAAAAAAAAATATTCCAATATAACCACTGAGCCTCTAAATGAAACTGGAATCAAGAGCTTACGTGGGTTCGGCACGTTCAGAGCAGTTGTGGCATTAGCATTAATGGCACTATCAATCAACAGAACTATTACCTTGCAGAAAAAAAAAAAAGTTTTTGTTATCACTACTTAAAAAGTAAACTCAAGAAATTCACAGTTTCTGCAGGGTCAGAGAAGTCACATATTTAGCACTAAAGGCAGCACAGCAAGCTACTCGGTGCCAAACAGGTGCACCCTTCTTTGTATATAGACCTGCTAAGTAGCCTCTACAGAATTTCTTATTGCACTTTCAGATATAGAGGCTCCAAACGTAACCTCTGAGCATTTTTTGTTTCTTTTTTAAAACTCCAAGTGACAAGTCTCAAAAGGCTTTTTGCATTAGAAGGCACTGTGGATCTATAAAGAATAGGAACCAATAGTCTTGGAAAAGTACATAGCCACAAGAATACCTGCTAATTACTGCAGCACAGCCAACCAATTATTCTATGACTTCTTACCTTTACCTTACTGCAAGCATATGACAAAATACTATTAGCTCTTGAAATACTATTTGATTCCAATATCAAAGCCTGCAGATGTTACCATATTATTTTACCAGATGCCCAAATATATAATTTGTTTTTAGAGGTCAGCCTACCCACTAGCAAGGACAACCCAAATAAACTCTTCAGCTGTCAAAACTCAGGAGCAATATAGTATCTTGACCAAAAAGCCCACACTTACTCGTAATTCACCAAATTGAATCCAATCTACTTGCTAAAACTCAGTCTTTAAACAGTAACTAGAAGTTACTGAAAGTACTTATTAGCCAGGAAGTGCATACATCGCTTTGAAAACACCCTCCACAACATTAATTTTTAAACAGATATGGAAGTGAGCTGAAGCAGAATTTAAATAGCATCTTTAAAGCTCTCCTAATAAAATGAGTTCTCTTCACAAAAATCACAGTATGAGTTCATTTAAGAGTAATAGTTTCATCTGAACAACTACACATCAAAATCAGTGGCAGAGACAAAACAGCTGTTACAGTCCTAAGCAAAGAAAGGAAGCCATTGAGCGTTCACAGCATTGGACGTCACGCTAACTGTGGGGTTAGCCACAACAGGAGGATGCTTTCAGCACGCAGACCGTTAAGGTATGACACGGGAGAGCTGCATTCCCTTTTAAGAGCTCTATGGCTGCAACTGGTTTAAAACTGAAGGAACAAACACTCACCCACATCCATAAGCACCATGAGCATTCACACAAGCCTTTTCTAACCCTATTCGCAGCACTTCTGCTCCTCTACCGTAGTTTGAAAATCAGAGAATACATCAAGACACGTGTTCTCTTCACAAACACACCTTTAAATGTTCAATATGCAACTGCAATCTTATTTTGTACTCCTGGACTTTAAACTGCCTGCCTTACTGCAAACAGCATCCATATTACACGCCCACACAGTCCACTCTAAACACATACACAAGATAGGCTACCAAACCACTCAGTGCTAGATGGCACACATCTCGCAGCTATTATGAACTCTCAAAGCAGCACAAGCAGCTACAAGACACGGTGCTTTCCACAGCTGTGCTCCAGTTCTGCCTTAGCCCACCTTGGATGAATACACTGAAGAATCTCTGAAGAGTTTGCAAATAAATAGACAACGAGTAAATTAGAAATAATGAAAACAGAAGGTTGATGCTTAAGTAAGCAAGGCAATTCTGATCCTACAATCTAGGAGACAGCACAGTCATTTCTCATTACTGGTCCGTTTGCTAGTAGCAAACACCTGCACAGCTTTCACACTAGTTATGCAAATGTTAAAATAGTGCATTTGCTCTACATCAAGAGACATTTGGGGCAGGAAAATAAAAGCATACACACAACAGGAAACAAAACGAATGCTAAATCTGGAAGACAGGAAGAAAGAAGCTTCAAGGACAACAGGAAAAACAGTCAGAAGAAGTCAAGACAAAACAATTATTCAGTACACCAGATTAGATTTTTAAAGGCATGTTTCCGAAACACTGCAGACTAACATTAGCCACAAACTTGTAGGAGATCAAGAGCAAAACAGTTTTTTTCCCCTTATGTATACATACATATATTGACACACACTGCCATGAGTACATTTCTAGTGGATTCCAGATTCTGGTTACATTTGTTTGCTTTACAGGCTGTTGACAGTCTTCCAGAAAGTTTCTCCCACACTTTGAATATTTGAATGCATTAATTCTTACAGAAGAAAAATATTCATATTTTTCTTCAATTCCTAACAAGGTGAGAAATTTTCCTAAGTTTATTCACCTTAAATTATTATACACATTTTAAATCTAAATCTTTAAATTTAAAAGGGGTATTTACAGCAAAAATTCACTTAAGTAATTTTCAGATGAAACAAAAAGCACTTAAAGTGATCAGGTTCCAAAAGCTCTCCCAACCACAAAGGCTTGACGCTAGAAGTGCAGCATTTAACAGAATCCCTAGCTGAACCGAAAGTGCCATTCTTCGTGCAGGTATCTCTTGAACTGGTATACGAATCATATGCACTGACTACTCTGACCTTTTTCTTTTCTATGACAAATTAGAGAATTGAGGAAGTTACCATGTCCATTACCAGCACCAGCTAAAAGGGTGTCTGATATTTCCTCTTTATGACAAAACAGTAATTGCTGCTTCCTGAGCTGAGTGAAAAGCAAAGAGATGTAATAAGAGTAGCCAGGATGCGATTCTGCTTTTATGCTTATGTTTACAAGCCTCACCACAGTTGCTTTCTTGGTAAGCTGTTTATTCCTAAATGGTACAATTAGCAGTTCCCCAAAGACTCCCATCACTGCTGTGAGAAAGCAAGCCGGTATTGCAATCTTGCTTCTGAAGTCCACATCTATCAGTTTGGATTTCCCCTGCCTCCTTTTGTCAATTAGTTTACTACAAACTGCCTAGGATGATTAACCGGAATTATTTCTCGTTGTTTCTCTCTGAAAAAAAAAACCAAGGGACTGGAGGCAAGATGCGAGACTTAAGATTGACATAGCTATCTATCATCTACTCATCAAAAGCTCCATATTTATGATGGACAGATCACTATACACACAGTTAAGCAGAACAAATACCACAGATAAATTTGACAGCGTTTCATATACCCTTTTAGCCTATTTCTGGAGGCAATAGTAAGGGTTCTAGAAAATAACATCAACTATATTAAATGGGAGCAACACACAAAATCATTTTCAAGATAAATGCTACTTAAAATATTTCAGGAGCAACCCACTGCATTGTAAAAATCACTTGGTCTTGAATGATAATCCGTGCTGTGAATATCGCAAAGGATAATATAAGAAAATCACCAGTTCTAGTAGAAGACTCAGAGATTAATTTTAACAGCTTTAATCCATTTATTCACATTAAGAAGTGCTTTTCATACTGTTCCTCATTTTGATCTGAGTAAAGGCTAAAAAAAAATGGCAATTTTCCATTAAATATCACTTCATTTACAAAACATCAGACTAATGAACGCTTTTCCCCTCATCCTTGTTACACACATTATCTTCTGGAACACTTTCTGAAAATTCCAGCTAATAGCATCTCCCAAAAATCCACTTACAGAATCATAGAATAGCTAGGGGTCGAAGGGACCTTTAAAGGTCATCTAGCCAACGCCCCTGCAAGGAGCAGGAACTGGACTTCTCACCTGCAATGAGCCAGTTGTGTCTATACTAACCATGTTCTCCCAAGGTCAAGGGGTGGCAATCGGTGAAAAACAGAACAGCATTAACAATATCTTCTGCAGCCGCTATCACAGGTTTTTTTGTTGGATTTCAATATCATAGAATAAGCTACACAGAGTTCAGTATTATACCAGCCAGCACTTCTCCACCCTCTCCTCTCCCCACTCCCTCACCTAATTCAAGGAAGTAGTTCCAAGGCATTAACCACATGTTGTCCCCAGAGCAGTTACGTTGAGCCACTGGGTGGTTTTCACTTTTTTCCACTTTTTTTTTTAAATTTAAATTCAGCCCCTACTCCAAAATCCTGAGCTGAGTTTGAAGTTATAAATGTATGCTTTGTATATCTCTGTCCATTAGACCTGCTGCCAACAGTTAGACAAACATGAAACATTAACCCTTTCCAGAGCTTCATTCGGCTCTTAAATCACCTTGGCGCTCCTTTTCCTTAAAGCTGGATGAAAGAAAGGAGCACCTCTTCAGATACTTCAGCGCTCATCAAATTCATGCTGTTTTGTTCAAGAGAGCCTTATATTCAGATACAACTGCAGCTTCAACCTCCACCTATTCTTTTCAGTAGGTGCTATTCATCTTGAAGATGTCCCTTGATCTCAACTATGCCTTCTGAACAAAATGAGAGAGTTCACAAGTGTGGCACACCCTAATCTACTTTAAAGATGAAGTTTATAATGTATGAAAGTTACGGAGTTTTAGCAAGAAGTTTTATTCCCACAAAACAAGGTTACTTCCCCCCACCTCCAGAAACACTGAACAGTTTTTGTTTCCAGAAAAAGGGAAAGTTATCTAAAGCCTGAAGACGAGTTACAGCTAGTTGTAGTCTGGATGACTGCTTTGCTATGTAACATTAAATATTCTACTATTGCCTGAAATTGCTAGAAATGTCATTCTGAACCTTATCATTCTCTCTCACAAGGCATTTGCTAAGCAACTATGCAAAGGATTCCAAAACCTTTTCACAGCACACTTCGCTTAGATTAATTAACCTAGCACACCTGAACGACATAACTAAGGCTACAGAGGCTCCGAACACTTACTCAGCTCACGGATTTCAATATAACCAAGTACAGTTTACTTAAAACTCTACACTTTGACTTACATCTCTCTTCTAAGTCTGTTTTCAGGTACAGACATCTCAACCAGCAGATATTTGTTCAAACTCTTGTTCACTAAAGCAAATTTATATCATAAGTATTTGAAAACATTTCTCCCCATTACCTAGGCTGAGAGTTCTCCTCATACATCCGCTCTTTCCCTTCCTTGAAAAGGCTGATGGTCTGCTTGGTTTTCTTCATCAAGTTCTCCATGAACACACGGAAATACTCATTTTCTCCTAGAGTCTCCATCTTCCCCTCATAGCGTGACAGGATGGTTCGTAGATGCTGGTAGGTATCAGGTAGCAGATCTAGGATATAGGGTGGGCTGTTCTTCAACGCCAGTTTTGGGTTCTGGCACAAACGTACCACCTACAGTTAACAAAAAAAATACCATTTGGTAAATGTAAAAATAGTACATCGTGATCAGTTACTTAAACAGAATTCAGTGTTACTTACAAACACAATACACCAAAACATTCACTCGCAACAAACCGCATTTGTTGCTCAAGTCCAGATAGGGAGTCCAGTCACCATAAGGGAACAGAGTTTATGGACTGAAGTTCTTGTGGGCTCATGAAACTCCCAATATACATACCATTATATTTCACGAGGCTGTCAATATGGAGTTTGTAAATGGCAAGGATGTAACTTACCACATACATGTCTAGGACTTCCTAGCACATTTCAGACTCTGAACATGCCCACAGGCAGAACTTTACCTGTCTAGCTGCAAAAGTGACTTTTTACACTGACCCATATATTCAGGACAAATATGCACAAAGAGGAAGTTCCACTGCTACAGACATCACTGATACCAGCAAGCATTTCCAAGCTGAAAGTCTTTTGAAGGCAACAGTGCGAGAAGAATCTCCTTTTCTTCCTCCTTGAATACATACAAGGACTAAGAGAAACAATAGCCTTTATGGATAATGATGACCATCAAGAAAGAATGAATGCGAAGGAATTTTTCTATGCAAGAATGAGAAATAAGCTGTAGCATAATAGATACGGTAAGAGAAGCCTGGGTAAAAGTTGAGCTCACAAGAACTTGTGTCGCCAGTTATGCATCAACTTTACTTCTAACTTCTGTTAGATGAATCTCATAGCAAAATTAAATTCTTCAAATAATTTGTGGGGGTTTTTTTTGTTGTTGTTGTTGTTTTTTTTTTTTAATAGCAACACATCCACAGCAATACTGGTAATCAGATTAAAGGGTTATTAGACGACCTCAACCTGTCTTCTGCTTGGCACACAACTGAACATCTCATTTTTCTTCCTTCAAAGCCACGTGCTCTCTATTTCTTTTTTAGCAGTGAGATCACATATTCTCAAAATTAAGAACTTGGATCTACAGTGAATTTATCTGATCATCGAGAAAATAATTTTTGGCACTTACTTTTGCATTATGTAGTTAAGGCACAAGTACAAGTGGAATACTCCTGCTCAGAACTCACAAGCAATGCAACTGTTATAGCTGTACACAAACAAATCAGGATGCAAGCTGAACTTAATACAGGTATGTAGAGCTTAGGGATCGAAAGCTCACGATAAGAAGTTTATGTGATATGGGAGGATAGAGGAAGCCACTTCACCATCCACCACAGCCAAAATTTTCCATTATCTAGACTGAGAGAACAATAGGGAGAGACAATGGCAAAGCGACAATTTGAAAAATTAGCAGTGCACTTTCAGTTATAAAAAGGGTTGAAACTTCAAGAGTTTCAAGGCCAGAATCAGATGAAGTTTACAAGCTAGGAAACAGCAGCTGGTGTAGTCTTAGTGCTGTCTTGCCAGCTAACAGCTTCTAGCTTCTGCTATTTACATCAAGCTTGAGAGGAAGCCATTACAAAATGTAGATACTGTTTCCTAAAGTTCTTCACTGCAATGAATGTTTTCTGACTGCTTAATACCAAGCACATGAATAAGGTCTAAACTTATGACACTGCTAGGTATAAGGGTATGACGGGTCTCAAACAATGTAGTGCTGCAGAAGGTTAAGCTTAAAGGAAAGGGACAGGAGAACGTAAAAGAACAATCTAACATCCTTTTGCAGTACATGGTTTCCACTAAATCCTGTGAAACCCTCAAGAGGAATTGACCAGTTCCCTACAATGCATAAACACCTACTTCCCTTAAACACTTAAATACTGATGGTAAACAAAGTAATTTATTCTGAAACAGTGCTTTAGCATTTAACTTTGCCATTTGGAGTATATGCAAAAAGCAACCTTGTCGAGTTAAGCGATATCTCCGCTTACAGCTAACTTACAGTAGTGCCTCTGATAAGAGCTGTCTGAGAGACTCAACTGCAGTGATGAGAGAGGCACCCAGTGGATCAAAACTCAAACAGACAAGTTTGCCATTAAAGGAACCGCATGCCTATAAAAGCTTGCGCAAGAACACATGGAAAAACCCTACAAAATTTCCTCTCCATATTGAAGGGGTTGACAAGGATTAAGAGGTCTACATAAGGAGATGGATGCTCTGACAACTGACTTACCCAGTTTATTCTGATACCTCAGCTGCTGCTTCCTTGGAGCCTGTGAACATTGTACACTGAACCACATCAATGAACTAAGTCAACATATTTGTCCTCTCAATAAAACTAATTTCACTATGCAGCACGAATAGGTTCTAAATACACTCCCCAGACACAGCTGAATTGTGCTACAGATAGCACAATCTTGCCTTCAACAGAAATTGTTTATGACACAGTGGGTTTAACACCTTAATAAGAAACATGGTCAGGTCTTATGAGGAAGTCACATTAAGCAAGCATACAGTTCAGAGTATGCACTTCTCTCAGTCATCTGTAATAGAAAACAGTTTGGCTATTACTCCTTGAAAATATCCAGCTATAAAAGCAGCAGAGCCACTGTGTTTCAGTAATGTAACAAACTTCAATATCAATTAGAAAAACTTCCCCACAGCAGAAGCAAGTTCTGCAAATCATTCATTCTCACAGCTTCTGTAAAACGTTTCCCAAGAAGTGACTTGCAAAAATACCTCGAACAGCTAACAGAAAGGCCAAAATTGCTGTGATTTTATCATCAAATAGCTGCTTTATTTACCAAGTAGACCAAAACTAGCTAAGACAAGCATTTTAACAAAGCTATGTGACTAGGAACTGCTGCCTCTTGAGCAAATTTGGTCATTTTATAACACAGCAGCAACAAAACCAGTTGCATTTTGTTTGTTTCTCTACATGTGCACTTGCAGCACCATGACAATGCCAAAAGGAATGTTCTCAGCCCTAGGAACAGCCACCCCTCAGCAAGCTACCCTGCCTTCCACAGGGACCAGCAACATGGAAGGAAATTGAGCAAAAAGCAGCAAATATTTTGGATTAGGTGTGATGGCAACAAACACAAGCAATCTATGTTTTTAAACTACCATCCAAACTCATCCAACTTCGCCTAGCTTATGCTTTGTTCTCTCAGGGACAAGCCTTTTACAGAGACATTTTTTGGTTTTTAGAAATACCAATAAATAATTTCGAGCTTAGCGTGAAGATTCTAAGAGGCTGGGCTGTGCAGAACCCTAAAACCAACTTCACTGATTTTCATTGTCCAAACTCAAGAGGAGAAAATAATAAAAAAACAGTTTTCCCACTCAGATTTGAGGAAAGAATCTGTTATGCACTCGTTCAAGGAAAAAAAAGTCTCGTATCGATTTTCTAGGCCTGGAACTGAGTCTTTCTCCTCAAGATTCTGCAGCTTGCTTTGACTGATCTCTGGATTTAAAATATTTCTCTACAGCACTGCTTCATCAGACTTGCACAAATAAAGGAACAGGGTACCTAACCTACAAAAGCAGTGACACTACATACAGAGCACTGTCACAGGCACAACACAGAGATAACCTGAGAAACACAGCAAGAACCATAAGCTTTTTTAAATACTGGCATTCAGGTTATGTAGTTGGGTGAGGTACATGTTAGTAGAAGGAAGGAAGAAGCATTCAGGAAAAACGAGATATCTAAGCAAATGCACTCATTTAACAATACACAGTATTTGTTAGGAGGGGCACAGAGCCGCTCAACACAGGACACAAACCTATACAAATTGTGGCCCCTCAAGGCAGACTCACCAGGTGCCACACTAGTAAGCTCTTCCCTCCAACACACCCTGAACCCTCCTCTCTCAGCTTCCCGTCTACCCATCCCATTCTCTTAGTTCATTACTTTCCCCACTTTGCTCAACCCCAGCCCTATCTGTGGAAAAGCCAGTGCTAGCCCATTTGCTGCAGCCATCGAGAGGACTCATTTCTTGTTCTGGCAGAAAGTCCCCGGCACAGACACCGCCGACCTGCTTGCCACAGATGGGGGACCGTGTCAGAGTTCCAGGCCTGACAAGCCCCCAGGTGCTACTGTGCCAGATAACAGTTTTCCCCTTCTAGCTTACCCCCCCTTCAGCACAGTTCTAAAAAGCCATAGTTTCTTCCTTCCTCTAAGAGCTAAATAGCTAACTTCTTTATTGAAATCACATCTCAAGACAACAGCAAAAGAA
The DNA here is from genome assembly GCA_009806455.1 of Tetrax tetrax. Classification (NCBI taxonomy): domain Eukaryota; kingdom Metazoa; phylum Chordata; class Aves; order Otidiformes; family Otididae; genus Tetrax; species Tetrax tetrax. The sequence goes on from WHYT01017811.1 coordinate 140,605, forward strand.
AACCCACTCAAACTTCTCTTATCTCCTGCTGAATTTGTATTTGGCCTCTCTTCTACTTACGATGCAGGTGCCCTATAGTGGCATTTCTCTCTATCAGTTATAGACACTGAAAGGCATTAGTACGCTGTTTAGAGAAGTTTAACCTCAAAGCACCTCTTCCGCCTCCATATCTTACTACATGTACTCTACCATTCTTCTGCTACATCCCTTATAGCTCATCCCAAGCGGTTTGTGACCACACCACCTGTTCTTCAAATACCATCCACTCAAGTGGTCTGCATTACCTGCTGCCCAGATCTCATTTGCAACAGGTGATTGTAATCTCATCCTTCCGTGTAAAAAACACAAGTTGTTTTCACCACACAGTATATCATATATTTTCTTACATTAAGCACTGCTTTAGTTGCTAAAGACAGTGATAAGATGAGCGAGCATGATAAAACCAAATTAAGAGCAGTTTCTCCCACTTGAGCCAATCTATACACTTTACTAGGTTTCAGACACTGCAAGGAAATTGCAGTGTTGCTTGCTGTGGTGCTTACTGTGCAACTGCAAGCTTGCAAGCTCACAAGACATCTCACAACACATTCAGCTTTCAGAGGCACATTTAACCTCTGTTCTATAAATGAACACATAAACGTCACCTAATTCAGCTGAAGGTGAACATCCTGCTGCACAGTGATGAAAAGGGTTATTTTATGTCCATGCTATATGTGACCACGCACAACTGGAGGAGGAACGGTTAGTACTGACAGAAATTAGAACTTCAGGCAAAAAAGTCTGAAAGACAGGAATACGTCAGGCAGCTTCTGGAGAACATTATGGGGAAAAATATTTGGACAAGAATCAACTTGCATAGGAAATTCATCAGTCACATCCAAAAAGAGACACACGAATGCTTTGACACCACCAGCTAGTTATACAGAGTAACGAATCACGTGGTGAATGAATGTACCGTATGCACACAGATACAGCACACGTTTATGAAAGGCAAACACATAATCGATTAAACACGCACACAAGTTATTTTCTTGATCTGCATCTGTAATTTCATTTTCTTGGCCCAAAAAAACTAACTCATTTTCAACATCGTCCATTCATTTAGCCCTTTTTACCACTAGCTTCAGGAGCACTGTATTTGCCTGGCAATTTGCTACGCTACTAAAAAGATTTTTAATTCAGATATGTTCTCATAAGCATGCATGAGTACAATTAAAGTCTGACTGAAATCTGAAAGGCCTTTCACAGCCAAATCTTTCCTCCTGTACAAATCAAGACTGAACAACTAACTCTTACAGACTTTAAAGTTAAGCCTACACCCAAGAGCTTTCGGATGCTGCCTACAAGCAAAACTGAGAAGTCAGTGCACATTTAGAAGAGGTTACTTTAACTTGTGGCAAATACAGCAGTAGCCTTCCTTGGCTTTTCTGTCAGTGGTATCATTGCAGAGAGGGTATGCACCCAAAAACTGGCTATGCAGGTCTGAAGCTGTGAAAGCATCCTCCCCCCAAAAAAACCAAAAACATCCCACTGCAATTCAAAATGCCAAAGTAATAATTTCTTTTTCAGGTCGATCTTTTCCTTTGAACAGATCAGGTTATGAGGTCAAACATTCACAAGAATGAAGATGTGCATTCTTACAAGTTGTATCTGTGAGTTAAACCTGTTTCCAAGATGATCGTGTTTCTGTGCTCAAACCACCTTTCCCATATTAGCACTTAGGCTTGCCCTCAGTGTTTGTAAGAGAGCCACTGGCACTTCTCAAAAGACTTCATTTTTTATCCCAGTCTCTCTCCATAGAAGGTGATCAAAGCCCATCACAAGCACAGCAAGGCACAACTATAAACCATGTATTTCATTGAGCCAGCCAACACAAAGTGATTTCTTGGCATGAACATAATTTAATATGTTTTTTAAAAAGTCATCTACACTGCCTGCTTTAGCATTTACTGCAGGAGATTCAGGCACCGCATGCATAAACCATGCAGGGAAAAAGAGAAAGAAAAGTTGAAACGCATAAGCCTGCAGGGCAATTGGATGAAGTATGCCCATCAGCCCTCCTTGCTCTGCTCCCAGAGGGGAAGAAGGTGGTGAGGTGACACTCCCCAAGGACTGCAGGCAACTTTGGCAATGGTTTAGGGCCCTGAATCCAGCATTATAAAATGCACTGCACATTTTAGACTCCAACATGTGAAGCCTAGCCTCGACTCTCAGAGCTGAACAAGAACAACATCATCAGAGCAATCAAAATATCAGAAAAAATATTAGAAGATTTTTGTTTTATGCGCACTTCTGGATGTCTATGCTCACTTACTAGGTCATTCTATAAATAACACTAGCATCCACTAACAAACTCACCAAGATTTCTTAAAACAATGGATTTACCAACACACTTAGCCAGGCTAGTAAATCAACTGCCATCCTCCATCACACTGTTACACCAAAAGGCCTGGTGTTCTGCCCCTGGCAACAGCCATTTCCTGGCATTTTAAAAGGTGGAGGAATAGAGAGTCTTAATGACCCCAGAGGCAGTGCCCCACATAAAGGTGCGGGACTGGAAGATGTCCTTTCCCATTCCCACACCATAGGTTTTTGTTATTTAACATTAGATTTCATACTCCTTATCTTTGAGTAACTACATGCATTTATTACAGAGGGGTTTGTTCAGACTGTTACGGTTTACACCAGGCTCCCAGTTTTAAGGAAAGGGCTCTGTGCTGAGCTCAGTAACACATGCCTGCTCATTCAGAAAAGAATAATCTGAACTAGCACAGAGCAGATATTGAGCTTCACCAACCAGTACTCCCACCAGGGTCTACCGCAGGCCAAGTCTCACTTTCAGACAAGCAAACCCCAGATTCCTCCCTCGTGCAGTGAGACACGGGCAGGACCTACTGCTGGCACCATCAGGATGTACCCGCAGCTCCCCATACCCAGCCTTTCCCCCCACCAGCACCACCGGTGCTCACCCCCGCATCTACAAGACTACGACGATGCAAATCCCAGATCCTCCTGAACAGGTCTGCAGCCTCCCCTCTTTCTCCAGCGTGTGTCCCCCTCACAGCCCTGCATGCATCTCATCCCTCGCAGAGCTGCCCTTCTCCTTCCACACCTTCCGGTTTTCACATCCCACTCCCATCCTGCCTCGGGCCTGTCCCTCCACCGCACATCCCTCCACCAACTTCCCCCCCCCCCCCCCCCGCAAAACGCTGTACCCCATCCTGCACCCACACAGCCCTCGCCCCCCCTGCAAAACCCTGCAGCTGCAGGCTCACCCTACCCCACAGGGCCCCTCTGCGCCCAGAGCCACCCCATCACCCCAAACTCTTCAGTCCAGCCCTATCCTATCCCTCACTACCCCACCGCAACCCCTCCTTTGCCTCGCCAAACGCTCCAGCCCAGCCTCCTCGGCCCCCCTACCCAACCCCAAGCCCTACCTCAACCCTCAGGGCCCGCTTCCGCCCCAGCCCGACCCTCCCGGAGCCGCCTCACAGCTCCCCCCGCCTGCCCGGGCCGGCCCGATCCGCCGCCAGGCCCACCTTGTCCATCAGCTTCCAGCACTTCTCCACCATCTTCTTGTCCACGGCGCCGGGCTGGTGCGGGCCGAGGTGGTGGTGGTGCGGCTGGAAGGCGTCCTTCATGAGCCCGATCAGCCCCCCGGGGCCCTTCTTCAGCGGCGCCGACATGAGGGCGGCACGGGGGCGAGGGGGCGGCGGCCGCGAACGCGCCCACACCCGGCCCGTCGCCCCCGTCCGCCACCGGGCCGCGGCCCTGCAGGACAACCGGACGTGGGGGCGCTGCCGTGGGCCGGGCCGGGCCGGGCCGGGCCGGGCAGGCGGCGGCCGCAGCGACGGCGGGCGGCGGCGGAGGCTCCCGGTTCCAGCGCCGGCTCCGCCCTCCGCCCTGGCCACGCCGCGCGCTGATTGGCGGGCCGCCCACCGCTGAGCCCCCCCGGGACCGCCCCCTCCGCCTAGGCGGAGCCGGCGCCGATTGGCCGGGACCCGCTCCCGGCAGGACGGGGGAAGGGCCGCGCGGGGCAGGCACACGGCGGAAGCGAGGGCGGCGCGGCGGCCATGTTTGGTGCTGGCGGGCGGGGCGCGGTCGCCATGGGAACGGCGGGAACCGCGCCCGGCGCCCGGGCTGCGCTGTCTCCGCTCCCGCCGCCCCCGGCGGGGACAGAGCCGGGCCCGGCGGCCGCGGGCTGTCCCGCGGTTCCCTTCCGCGGCAGGCTGCGCCGGTTTCGGAGGTTGCAAAACAGGATCGTTTCCTCTTTGCAGCAGCCGAGTTCCCTTTTCTTCGAATGGCCGATGTCCAGCCCGAAAACGGGGAAGCGGTCCCGGGAACCGCGCTGTGCCCCAGCCAGGACGGAAACGGGAAGGGCCGGTCGCTGCCGATCGCTGTCGGTGTCTCTTGAGGCGTGTCCCTCTGCGAAGGCAGGGGAAGGAGCAGCCTCTGGAGCTGCTGTCCCGTTACCCGCAGCCTGGCTCCAGCGGGTCCCCAGAGCAGGAAGGGCCCGCGGGGGCAAGAGCAGACAGAAGAGCAGGGACAGCAAAGGAGACCAGGGAGTAGGTCAATGTTTTGGCAGAGCTGACCGCACCAAACCTTGAGAAATTACGACATGGACTCGAGAGAAAGTTCAGTTCTGTTTCTTCGCTGCCTTCAGATCCTCTTTTCAGCCTCCTTTCCCAGGCAGAAGACTGCCTTTGCAAAAAAAAACAGCTGAGGCTGGTACAGCACAGCATCAGTCTCACAGCACGGGCTTCAAGGAGGAAAGAAGACAAAACAAAAAAGCAAATGCTGCAGTTTGGCCAGCCTGACTTTGAGGAGCGTGAGCACGGGCCTGGAGGTTGGACAACACAGCCTCAGCGGAGCTGGGATCTACACTGGAGATAAACCCCACAGCAGACCTCAACCCTTTGCTTCCCTCATGGCACCCATGCACCCACTCTCGCATGGAAACCAGGACCCCTGGGGTGCCAGGTGTGCAAAGCCACAGCAGCACAGAAAAGCTGCTGCCCTGGCATACCATCTGCCACGGAAGGGATGTGCTGTGCTCTGCTGCTGGTGCTCAGCCCCTGCCAGCCCAGGGCACAGTGACACAGCTCTGTGCTCAGGCTGTGGTGCTGGTAACAGGGAGGCTGTACATGCCATCCCTCTCCTGCCTGCACAAGAATATTGTACCTCACCCCACTTGTGTCACGGCAAAGCACTGCACTGCCCCACACCACCCTGGCTCCAGCACTGTTCTCTTCCACGAGTCTATGTCTGGGAGCAAGGCTGTCTCTTGGCGAGCTCCTGCATAGCACATGGTGCGCTGAGCCGTCAGATGAGCAGGACAGCGGGAAGCGGCATGCAGCACTAGCTATAGCAAGGAAGCCCTACCTGTACTGGTTATAAAACTCTCTGTCTTGATTTTACTGCCTTTAGTAAAGCTTGGTAAATATTTCTGGGACAGGCAGCTCCTTGTCTGGCTTTAATTACCCGGGCAAATTTTCCTAAGGTTTGTATTGACCTCAAATATGTCAACATTTATTGAGGCTGTGCTCCTGAGGCTTTTCCCATTACATGCTAATGGATTCTGGCTAATAGTCAAGCCGGATTGACCACTGGAGGGTGCCCTGGCCAGCTCTGGGATACCACAAGTACCTGGGGAGAGGGCTGGGGAGGGTTTCACCAGCTTCATGGAGCCAAATATAAAAATCACTATGGCCAAAATCCAAAAAGACCAGAGAACATGCTTGAGCAATTGCATTCCTAACTATCTGCTTCTCTAGGCACGGTTCGCTCCAAGTCGTGGCTGTATTTACATGTGAGGCTTCAAGCAAAAGTTGCGTTCACTTGGGGCTGTTCCCTCCCTGGGGGAAAGAGCAGTCCAGCACCCCTCTGCAGGGCTCGCATTTGCCTCTGATTCTTGGGCCCCCGCTGGGCCCAGCTGGGGCTGTGCTCAGCACAGCGGTCACTTGCCACCACTGTGCTGGAGAGCCACGTCACACTGGTCATTTTGAAATCACTTCCCTCCGGCCTGGTGCCTGGCAGCCAAGAGTGCAAAGTGCCTGTGTGCATCTCACGTGTGGTTGTGGGCGAGAGCAGCGTCTAGGTCCCTTGCCGGTTGTACCACCCAAGGCTGGGCATAAGTGTGTGCTCTCCTTCCCTTCTGTGTGCCCCACACTGCCTGCCACCCAGCTGCCAGGCACATGCGTGCACTAATGCCCCTCTGATTGCTCAGCTCTGCACAGCTGGGCAATAGTTTCAGATGCATGTACATGGGTGCACACAAGGTGCACCCCAACTTCTGTGCCTGCAGAACTCAGCTAAGTCTGCTCTGGGACTGCCACTCTGGGACACGAGCAGGATGAGGTCTAGCCTACCTGATCGGAGCTGTGTCCCACAATCCTGCAGCCAAACACAAGCAGTTCAGTGTTGGGGAGCAGGGCTGGCCTCGGATCACCCCAGCACTGTGCTGGGCACAGGGCATATTCGATCCATGCCTCTGTCACAGGAATGAGATGCTCAGCTGCGGCAATGCAGAGACAGGTTTAGGACCCCAAGCTCCCTTCGTTGCAGATAGTTGCTACAACAGCAGGGATTAGCTTGAAGGCAACTGCTGCATCTTGAGGGACTGAGGTGTGTACCAGCAGGCGGGACAGGTGCTGGCAAGGCAGCCATCCTGGCAGGGGCAGGGCAGGTCCGTGTCTCTGGGCCTCGCTTCCTGGGGAAGGATAAGTCTTTTTCTCCATGTGCTGGGGGGGTCCACGGCCTCCATTTTCTTGCCCAAAAGTCTGGGGTGTGATCACCAGTTGCTGAGAGGGAGCACTGGTATCGCTTTGCAGGAGGATGACTCTGAAGAGCAAAGGGAAAGGGAGAAAAGGAGCAAAGAAGCAGCAGAAGAGAAACATAGCAGGTGAGTTTGGGATCTTGTCTCCCTCCAGGAAGCAGGAATGTGTCTCTCTCCTGTCCCTTCCCTACTGCTTCCCCTCCCTAGCAAGGGCAGGCATCGTGGGGGCTGTTGGAAGCAGGAGCTCTGGGGGGAAGGATTGGAGCAGGGCCCCACGGCTGTGGCTCTCGCATCTCCCCCAGCTCTGCTTACTCTGTGCCAGGGCAGCAGCACAGTTAAGCCTGATGACATACAGGAGGCAGGGGGGTCCAGGGCACGCCACACTCCACTGCACCTTCCAGTCCAGCAGGATCCAAGGGAGAGGTCAAAAACAGCAGCTCTGCCAGCACTGGAGGCTGACGTGGTGAAAGAGCACCTGGGTAAGGTCAAGAGGAGCCAGGCGCTGGGGCAAGCAAGGGATGCCCGCTGCCCTGCATATACTTCCTAAGGACTAGCCCTTCCCAGCGGCAAGGCATGCCACAGGACAGCACATGGCCTTCCTTGCTTGTGGGCTCCAGCCCCAGGGGGTGCCTGTGCTGTCCCAAGGGTCCCTGGTGTGCAGCACAGCAGCTGCTTACAGAGACCAGCAATGCTGCAGAGATGGCAGAGAAAAAGAGGAGCAGTATGGAAAGCAGATGGGAGGTGGTGGGGACGCTGTAGTGGGACAACCACCTGGAAATTCTTCCCTATCACAGCACTGGGCTGAAATGAAGGGGAGGCTTCTTGCTACGAGATTCACTCTGGTTCAGGCAGGGCTGGGGGCCAGGCATGGACTGAGGACGTATCCACATCCCCTGACTTTGGGAGCAGAGAAAGGCTAGGAATAAGCCACTGCTGAGCCAAGGTACCAAGGAAGTACTGGGCAGGGAATAACCACCCAGAATAGTCTGGATGGTGCCCTTTGACTGCCTGTGCTCAAGCCAGGCTCATGGTGTGGGTCACCTGACAGGAAGCATATGTCTCCATGGCAGTCCTGTGCATCTCTGGCTTGCAGCTCCTGGAGGGACGTGACCTGGCAGGCAAAAGCTGACAATGAAGGGCTTGAGTGGAGGCTGTGGGACCTGAAGAAGGCACTGGAGCAGGTATGGGAAGATAAGCAAGACATTCCTGAAGGCGAGGGCAGAGATGGGAGGAAACGAGCCAAACTTACCCCACCTCTCCCTTCGGGCTTGACCACTCAGCCCCAAACCACCCTGCTGCTGACTAGCCCTGCTCCCTCCCATGCTGTGAGTGTCCAAAGGCTCTGGATGCAGACTCATTGCACCCCAGTACTCAACACAGTTGAGTGCACTCAACACAGGCAGAGGAGACCACAGGAGCAGAGACTTCCCTGCCTGCAAAAGTCATTGCCTCACAATTTCCGTTAGCGCTTCAAAAAGGGGCGGATTTTAGCAGAGGTAAAACCTCAGCCAGAGGTTTGCGGTCTTTGCCGCATGCAAAACTCCATTCTCATTTTCACTCTCCCACGCTCAACAGAGGTAAAACTTTCCCTCCAGGGCTCCCGCCCGCCCGCCGGCATTGTCACAGCCCTGCCAGGCAGGGAGAGGGTGTATGCACAGCTGCTTCCGATGCATGACCCTGCAAGGGGAACCTCAGGTCAGGCCTTGCTGCAGCCCCTTCCTGGTGCTGGGATCTGAGCACAGGGACTGCCTGCTTGTCCCTCCTATAATCCCCTTACAGATGTTTGTCCCCTCCTTCCTTCCCCGCCTCCCAGAAATGACCCAGCAATACCAGGAGCTGCAGAAGCAGACAGCAGCCCACAGCCAGCTCTTGGAGGCAAAGGTAAAGAGCCTGTGGGAGCAGCTCAGTGGGGATGGGGTGCAGTCCAGGGCAACAAAGTGCAGTTGGAGGACTCATTCGCCCTGTACTGCCAGCACAGCAGCAGCTGAAGGCAAAGCCTGACCCAGTGCATCCCCGACCCCGGGAAATGCTGATTGCAAAGGGGATGCTGTCATCCCACCCCTGTCCCAGAGCCCTCTGGCACCCTGGGGATGAGGGGGATCGGGCAGGGGCTATGCCACACACTGCCTGCACCCTCCCATGCTCATGTGCTCAGTGTCCCCTGCCTCTGACCCGCACCCTACAGCCACCAGGCTCTGGGATAGCCAGCAGACCGCCACCCAAGCACTAGCAGAGAGGGACAGGACCATCACCCAGCTGCAGAGCAGGCTCAATGCCACGGAGAGGGAGTGGGGACTTGGCTGTGGGTGGCTTCCCCTGGCAGCGCGGTCCCCACTCCTCACCATCCTCTTTCTCACCACGGTAGCTTGGATGTTGTGCTAGCCAAGATGGCAGAGGCCAGCCAGCGCTGGAAAGAGGTAGGAAGGACCATTGCTGTGGAGAACTAGGACTGCATACAGGAGTTCAGCCTCAATCCCCTGGAGATATAGTGCCCTGGGGCTACAAAGACAGGACAGGCTCTCAGCCCCTACCTCCCTATCAACACACTTGGAGATCTTCCCACATCCACAGCCCACCACCCCAGCTTCCCCAGGCTAAGTAAGAGAAGATAGGTCTTATCTGGCCCTGGGATGCACTGCTGAGTCACAGTCCTCTCTATAACATTACCCACACAAACAGCAGTGCTGATTTGTCCTTTAATCACACCCCAAATGGACTATGCAGGAACAGTGCTGCGATGGGGGGTGGACACTCACTGCCCACAGGGGGGATGAGAGGAGGAGCACAAGAGAGATGTCCATGCAGGGGCAGACCTAAGCCAGTGAGCTGAGCGGTGGGGGGTTCCTCCAGCACCCCATCAGCCTCCACTGCTCCCTTTCCCCTTCACACAGCAGCCTGAAGGCCAGCCCTGGGCTGAGCCAAGCCTCAGACTCCCCAGTCCCCGGGGTCATGGCGTAGAGGGCAGTGCCTTGGCTCTCCTGGGAGCTGCCAAAGCCTGGAGCTGGGCAAAGGCTTCAGTGCAACGTCCCTAGATACCCCTGAAGGCAGCTGGGCAGGCAAAGACACAGGTCTGTCTTCAGGTTACAAGACACCACCGTGGTCAATAAAAGCTTGGGGCCAGCCTCAGTCAGCGGAGATGAGTCTCTGAGACTTGTGATGCTGCAAGCCCCATTGCAGGCACGGAGACACAGCAGCTATGCATGCAATGGCCATGCTGAGCAGCGCGGTGCTCTCCAGGGAGCTGGGCGGGAGACATTGAAGGGCTGGACACGGCCTGGGTCAAGGCGCTGTGTGGGAGAGCCTGGCCAGAGGCAGGGTGCTCCTGGACCTCTAGAACGCCTGGTGCAGCCTCCTCTGCTCCTCCTGGCATGGGCTCTGCAGGGACACAGCGGAGACATCATGGGCAGCCCAGATCCACCCACTGCACCACACTCCACACATGCCCCATGGACAAGTTGAAGGGGTCTTTCTGCTTGGCCCCTATGGCCAGAGGACCACGCAGCCCCTTCCTGCCAGCCTCAGAGAAGTCAGGCAAATATTAGGACACGCAGGGCAGGAGGGCGCCAGGACTCAGAGCAGTGCCAGGTTGTGAGCAGCACTGCCATGGAGGCCTGGCAAGAGGGGTTACCTGTGTCATCCCAGTACTGTTGGCAGCAGCCACCAGGCAGGATCCAGGTTCCTTTGGTTCCACCTCAACATGACAGAGTCCAGGGGAGCCACTGGGAGAGGGCAGGGAGGGTGTGCGAGAGCCTGAGGCAGGGTCACTATCCTCAAAGAACAGCAGAGGGGACAGCCCCATCTGGAAGAGAAGAAAAGGGATAGTCTCCTGGCACACCTGGCAAGCCAGGTCCCCTGCAGAGGACCTCACTGTGCAGGCCTGGGGGAAAGACACCCATCCCATCATCCCATCAGCCTCACAGCACCCGAGGGCGGGACCACGCTGGGTCCCCAAAACCTACCGTCTGGTAGAACTCATCACCAGCAGGGTCAATGACCAGCAGCGTCACCTGGTCATCACGGGCACGGATCCTGAGCACTGTCTGCTGGTGGTCCAGCCCCTCGATGCTCTCACCATTCACGGCCAGGAGACGGTCCCCTTCCTTCATCCCTGCCTGCTCTGCCGGCAACCCCGCATCCACATCCCACAGGAACTGGCCTGCCACAGCGGGACGAGGGAGAGTGGGGAGACACTCACAGAGGCATTCAGCCAGCGGGGAACTGGCACTGCTGACCCCTGTGTGCAGGTGAGGACAGGGTCCCACTATGGGCACAGGTCTTGCAGGTATTCCTGACCCTCAGCCATGTCTTGCTCACGTAGACTGCCCCCCTCAGTCCCCTTACCTGTGGCCCCTGACCTGCAGTCATCTTCCTTTAGCAGAAACCCATAGCCAGCTGGACCCTTCACCATGTGCAGCTCCCGGGCCTTGAAGGGAAGCCAGGAGGTGTCCGCCAAGGCAGCCACGATCTGCAGACCCCTCAGGCGGTAAAACTCCTCCACGGCACTGGATGCCACCAGCAGTGTCACCTTGTTGCCGCTCTGCTTAAGCTGGGTGGGAAACGCAGGGTGCTCAGCGACACTGCCCAGTCCCGGTCCCCCACTCACCCGTGCCAGGAGCACGCACCTTTCGGGCGAGCTGCGTGTGTGAGTAGTTCCTAACACTGGCCCCATTTAGCTCCAGGAGCCAGGAGCCTGGTGGCACCCCTGCTCTCTCTGCTGGTCCATTTTGCCGCACTGACAGTTGGAAGGTGCCCTTCACACCTGCAGGGAGAAGAAGAGACAGCCTGGGGCGAGCAGGACACTGCATCAGGGAGGATCATGACGCCGGCATCCTGCTCCCTGCTTTACCTTCTGGACCAGACACACTGAAGCCAAAACCACTTTTGTCCCGTGTGATGTGGCAGAGGCGCGGGCGGATGTCAGCCGGCAGCATCTGGGACAGGTCCCTGCCCAGGGCTTTGGCTGCTTCGTAGGAGTCACCGTCCAGCACTGCCAATAGGACTTGGTTCCCACTGGCCTTGATCTTCTGCACCACCTGGAAGGACCCAGGGTGTGAACCCTGCGCAGGGTGCGAACCCTGCGCAGGGTGCCCCTCCAGTCACAGCCTGTGGGGTCAGGGCTGCAGGGGTAGTGAGGTCTCACACCCTCAGTGCCCCTGGCCAGGGTGGACCCGAGTGTTCCCACAGGCCCGGCGTGCTTCCAGCTTACCCTGCAGTGGTCCATGTGGTCGACGAAGTGACCATTGACCTGGAGGAGCCGGTCCCCGTCCTGCAGCCCCCTGCGCTGGGCCAGCCCCCCCAGCTCAACCTGCCGGATGACGTGGCCCCGGCAGCCCAGCTCCTCATGGAGGCAGAAGCCGAAAGTCTCCGTGCTGCCCTTGCTCAGGAGGTAGAAGCGGGGCTCCCCCACACCCTCGCCATCTGCATGGGGGCACCACCTGTGAGCATGGCCCTGCAGGGATCCTAACACAGGTTTTCGACCCCATCCTGGGCTAGAGTGTCCCCATCCCCACTGCCTTACATGTTCACCTCCCCACAGCTCCCTGGCATGAGACAGTCCAGGACTCCAGCAATGCCCAGAACTCCATGGTGTCCCAGGGACATCCTGGGAAGATAAATATATTTACCCATGTCCTCAGTCAGTGTCAAGGCAGGATTGTCAATCCCATCTTTGGGGTTAAATTCAAATTTTCTGAAATGATAAAGCGCAGAAGCCACATTAGTACAGTAGCACAGCTTCCCCCTGTCCTCTCCAGCCCTGCTGTGGGGAGCCCCGTTACTCCCAGCAGAAAGGGCCAGCTGAGGCTACAGCTCCAGTGCCTCCTCTTCCTTGGGGAAAGCCAGGAGGGGAGCTCCCTCTTGGTCTGTCCCCCCCATTTCTCCTGAGCTAACAACTCATGGAAGAAGGCAGCTGGGATTGGCAGCTGCGACCCACACCACTTCAGCTGAGTATGCTCCCCAGCTGTGGAGCCATGAGCCCCAGGAAACCCCCAGCCAGGGGAAGCTTGGCACTTACACGATGGACTTCTTGTCACCCTCGAGCCCTGCGGAGGTAGAGGAGAGGTCAGTGCAGGAGGTGGCAGGACGGGTGTAGACTCCACACTCTCAAGTGCTCAGGGCTTGTCCATTTGCAGGCTGAGCACGCAGGTGAGGTGGGTTTGCAGAGTTCATGCAGCACCCCCAGCCCCTCTGCACCCCAGCTACAGCCTGTGCCCAGGCACAACTCAGCCCTTGGCCGTGCAACCAGTGTCCTCTTGCATTTCAAAGCAACAAGACTCCTGCTTCTTGGGTCCAATGGGCACCCGCTGCTCAGCCCAGCGGGGTCCTGCAGCACAGGGGCAAAGCAGGGACAAGTGGTGGCATGCAGATGGATGTTAGTCCTGGGGTTTTACAGGGCTTTTGAGTGAGGGATGAGAAGAGTGACCAGGGCACAGAGAACTGGCTGGAGCCAGGAGATGGAGACAGAGACCTTCCCTTGCGAATCTCCCCATAAAACCCCTCCCCACTACTTCCAGCACAAGGAGCCCCAAAGCCAAGGAGAGGGGATTCCTGCCAAGTGCCCCCACATCTGCATTTTCCTGAATGCCTCTAGCTCGTTTCCATGGCCTGCCTGCGCTTTGCCTTGCTCCATGCGAAAGCAGAGCCTGGAGACGCGCGTGTGGGGAAGGGTCTCTGCAGGATGAAGCCCCACTGCACCGGCACATACCTTTTGTTTGCTTCATGGCTGCAGGGAATGTGAAAGGGAGCAAGGTACAGTGTGAAGTGGCAGCGAAGCCAGTGTCCCCGCCTCTTCCAAGACGCCCCAGGTTTAATGGTTAAACAGATCCGACGTCTCCCCTGCTCTCTCCCAGCAGAGCTGGGAGCAGGGACCAGCACCCCGGGATACACAGCTTAGGAACAGATTCTGGTGTTCCAGCTTCCAGCTGCCCTCAAGGGCAGCCCAGAGTGGGGAAGACCAACTGGTTCAGCATGGGCTGCCAAAGAAGCGGGCTGCCCTATCCTAGCCCCATGAGATGGGAAAGGGCCAGAGCCCTCCACTCCAACTGCTGGAGGGACAGCTGCACCAGCACCTCCACATTCCTCCCCCAGGAAGGGCCCGAAGAGGAGACTGAGTCTTGGCACTAGTGTGCTTCAGTGGAAACAAAGCAGTGCACTTTAATGCTACCAAAGGTTTCACAAGCAAGCCTGAGTCCTGCCCCTCTGTCACTGCTGTGGCTTGTGGCCAGGCCAGCAGTGGCTGGGGTGCAGCGGCTGGATCTCTACAAGCCCGGAAGAACAAGTCCCATTTGTCCCTGGTCCTGGTCTCTCTACGGTTTTCCCACGCTTCAGCCTTGCCCTCAGATGAGGGCTGAGCTCCACATACCCAGCACCTTTGATAGCCTTGGTAGCACCCGACCACTAGGCATCTCCATGCGGATGAGGGCGCAGGGGATGCGCTGCTGGGGCACGCTCCTGTGTTTCCTTCCCAGCAGCACTGCTCCCTCCCTGGCCGGGTGGATGACAGCAGGTTAGAGGGTCCCATGCTGCAGTTTCCCCAGCATCTTCTTGACCTCGCTCTCGACTCGTAAGAACTTGGCTTTCCTCCAGGGGTTAGCAGTTTGTCTTCGGCTGCTCTCCAGGTCCTGCAGGATGAGGGCAAGGTGCTGCCGAACCCGCTCGCGGTCCCAGAAAGGCAGGTTCTTCTGTACCACGTTCAGGATATTGGACCAGTAGTCGGAGACATCGGTGCCTGCTGTAAGGAAGACCAGTGCCCTGACGCCGTCCCGGTCCATGCGCAGGCTGTGAAGTGCCCGCTTGCCGTCCTCACTGATGTCGTTGAAGTACAGACTGTGAGTAGAGAGAAAAGGAGTGGGAAACACTGTGAAGGCTGAGGGGCAGGATGCAGAGACAGACAGGGGCTCTCCACTCACTGCCACAGGGAGGGACACTGGGTCAGAGGCATCGCCTGCAAGAGGGAAGAGATGGGGCAGAGTGAACTCACTGCACTTTGTCCAGCGTCGCGTGCTTTTTGGCCACCTCCACCACACGCAGGGCAGCTGTGTCTGTCAGGGAGTTGTAGCCCAGGTTGAGCTCCTGGAGGTGCTTGTTCTCGGCCAGGTGCTGAGCAATGACCTCGACGCCCCGGTCCCCCAGTGCGGTGTGCAGCAGGGACAAATGGGTCAGCGAGCGGTTGCCTGCCAGCGCCTCAGCCAGGTATTGTGCTCCTTGCTCGCCCACGGGGTTATTTGCCAGCCTGTGGACACAAGAGCTCAGGGCAATGCCAAGGCTGGGCAGGAGGGCCAGGGCCAAGGCACATGGTGGGCAGCAGAGACAGTTTCATGCAAGGACAGAGGCAGTACTCACCGCAGGTTGCTGACCACACACTTGTCATGCAGGAGCAGGTCGCGGATTTCCTTGCAAGCGTCAGAGCCCAGGCTGTTGAGCTGCAGACTGATGCAGAGCGAGACATAGGGGTGGCAGAACTGAAACGGCTGTTACCTGTGGGGCTGGCAGCCCCGCTTTCTCCATTTTCCCTGGCCCTCTCCATCATCATCCTACCTGGGCTCCCCAGACAAGGCCACGCAAGGCTTCCTCTCCAAAAGAGAGCACACTGAGACCGCACCAGAGCTTGGGCAGCATCAGCCAGCAGAGCCAGCGCCAGCAGGAGCAAGGGAGGGAAGGGGGCGCCGGGTCCGCAGGGGACGGGTGAAGGTCTGAGCGATCAGGACCGTAGCAAGCCCTCCTGAGCATCTGGCGGAAGGAAGCACTGCGCAGCCCTGCTGCACGGCGGAGGCCCTCTCTGCTGAGCACGGCTCGCCACCCCCTGGGCGACCGGAAGACTGCAGTTCCACAAATGGACCGGAATGGAAACCACCCCGCTGCGCCGCTCAGACTCCCTCTTGGGCTTTGTATCTCCCGCCCAGAGGTAGCAGTAGCAGAGCCAGCTCCGTGGGGATGCTGGGCGCTCCAGGGAGCCAAGCGACGGGAGGGACCTGGATCTGTCAGCCTGTGGTGTCGGACGCAGAGAGCCTCCCTACGGGAGGGCGGATTGGGACTGCAAATCCCAGCATGCAGTGCCCTAGCAAGGCTCCTCAAGGAGTGCTGCATGTTGGAAGCTGTAGTCCCCTAGGTCTGCACAGAGGATAAACAAGAGGATGCACGCCTTTCCCTACCTTTCCCATGCTCGGGCTCCTAGGGTATACCTGCGATTGGCAGAGGTGTGGGAGAGCCCAATTTTTGAGCACTGCTCAACAGCAAAAGTTTGTGGTACTCACTGGAGTGCTTTGCATCGCAGCAGGACAGGGAAGAGGATCCTCAGGCTGCTCATGTCAAGGTTGCAGGAGGTCAGGTTCAGCTCCTCCACCTCATGGCACGTGGTGCCCATGACAGATGCCAGAACAGAGCACTTGAGAGGGGTCATCTTGACGGATGAGAGGTTGACAGTTCGGAGACAGCGGATGGCCTCAGCTGTGAAGCGCTCATTCTGGAACTCATGCAGGAAGAAGAGGTAGTCCATCAGCTCAGAGGGAGGCAGCCCCTTGCGGCTGTTCCTGATGACGGTCTTCTTCATGGCCTTGGCAATTTCAAAGGCTGCCAGGTTCTTGATGGAGCAGCCCAGTTGCTCAAGAATGGCACGATTACGGCGGGACAGTATCCCACCCATGAAGATGGGGAAGAGCTCAAAGACCTCATCATCAAGGGCCTCATCAGGGTGGCGCATGGGGCCCTCCACACCTAGGATGCTGAAATTGATCTGGTCCAAGACATCATCGTTGTAGTAGTCCTCTTCTTTGAACAGCTCCTCTGCCATGGTGTGGGCAATAGCATCCCGGTCCTTGCGGCTCAGCCGGGAGAAGTAGCGAGGGAAGATTTTGAGCAGGTTGAAGAGCACTGGCAGGAAGCGCAAGGGCAGGACCTTGGAGATGATACTCAGGACAACAGCGACATCTTCGCTCACCTTCCCAATGACCTCTGACAGCTCCTTTGCCACTCTCTGTGCCAAGGTCTTCTTCTCACCCAGAACCACATACAGGGCTGCCAGGTACTCCTGCATAGCAGGGATGGTGAAGACAAAGGTGTGCTCTTTGCCTGGCTGCACACACGGAGTGAGGAAGAAGCGGAAGACGTCACTGCGGAAGACCTCTAGGAGGTTCAGCTCACTTTCAGTCTTCATCTCCACCTCAAAGCACTGCTGCAGGTCATCCTCTGAGAAGCAAGTTTTGCGGGACATCACCCCTTCATAGGCCAGCTTGCCCACCATCTTGGCCACGTACTTCATCATGGAGATATTGGTGGGGTCGGTGCTGTCCAGCACCTCCCCGCTGAAGTTGAGCCTCAGGAAGCTGGTGTAGATGCCAGTCAGGGTCTGGCTGGGAGGCACTGTCCTCGTGAAGTAGAGGAAGTGCAGCGTGGTGCACACCAGCCAGCAGTAAGAGGGCAAGAAGCAAGCAGCAGCTATTTGGTTGTGACGCTCCAAGTTCCTTGACAACATCTCCACCAAGTTTTCCTGCTCACCTGAGCTGCTACCCATGCTGTCTTCTCCACTGCAACCAGGCTGGCTGAGACGCATCTGGAAGTAGAGCTTCTGCAGGTTGGTGTCAGAGAAGCCACAGATCTCGGCATAGCGGCCCACATACTTGCCGGGGATCCGGCGCACTGCTGATGGGCGCGTGGTGACGATGATGCTGGCCTGGAAGCAGAGGGCTGGGTGAGTTTGGAGATGCTCCCTCTATGGCTTTGATCTAAGCTCAACAGGGTCCTAACTGCGTCACATATAGGTGCACAAGGATCACACCACCCAGGGGCTCGGGTTCAAGAAGCCGCTGCCCAAAGGGCATTGGTTGAAATCTGCCAGCTAGAAAGGACAGAAGAGCTTTTCCCATCCCCTGCTAGGCACGTATTGAGTCTGGAAGACCACAGCCTAGCAGACTGCCTTCTTTACCTTACCAGGCTTGCTCAAAGATCCCACAGAGACAAACTAGTAACAATGACATGAGGCCACCTTAGCGAGTCCCTTCAGGAATGGAGGCTGCCTGTTCACTCGCAGCCACACTGGACTACAAGGAATTAGCACAATAGCCATGCCTGCAATGCCCCAGGGCTCACCCTCAGCCTTTCTCTAGCATGAAGGAGCTGGAGGGAGAAACTGACCTCTGGCAGGAGGTACTTTCGCAGCAGGTTGACCACAATGGCAGAGGGAGATACAGGCTCATTGGGGTCACAGCACAGCTCTGTACCAGCCAGACGGAAGTCCAAGTTGAGGCGCTCCAGGCCATTGAGGATGAAAAGCATCTTGAGGTTGGAAGTGCCCAACATTGGCACCACATCCCGGAGGTGCTGGTACTTCTTGGTTATGAGGCGTCTCAGGGAGATGGGGGCATGACTATGGGACAAGTCTTCGCAAGAGAAAGGGATGACCAGCTCAAAGCGGGGCAGGCGACCATGGCACCAGTCCACCACCATCTTTTTGATGAGGGTGCTCTTCCCAGTGCCCACGGTGCCATACAACACCACATTCTTCACCTGCCGCCCACAGGCATCCGCATCGAAAAGGTTCTGGAGGCTGATAACCTGGCTGCAGGGCCGCTGGAGCTGGTTCTGGATGGTTAGGTCAGGTGAGGGCTTCAGGATCTCCTCCAAGGAGCTCTCCCGGATCACTGGGTCCACGTGGACTGCGCCTAGCGAGAAGGAAGGGCCAAACTGCCTCTCTTCATTGGGTTGGTGGCTGAACCATGCAGATAGGCTCTTCTGGTGTTTCTTGATGGCATCTGGGAAGAGGAACGTGCTTGACAAGACAGGGGCTTCTCAGTGGCAGGGGATTAGGGAAGTTGCCTGTCCCAAGCCACTGCTGTGAGGTGACTGCAGAGAGGAGGACAGAACCCTCACACTGCCCAGGACAGCAGCTGCCTCCAGCTGTGTAGGACCCTCCATCCTCTTTAGAGCAAGCCTGCAAACTTACCAGAAGAGGCCGCATTTCCCAGCTGGGACAGACTGTGGCGAGAGGAGCCAGGCTGGACAGAGTGCTTCTGGGACCCTCCCTGGTAGCGAACACAGCCCCTGCAACAGAAGGGAGAACATCAAAGCTCCAAGCCCTGCCTGGGGCAGGGTGGGCAGATCACAAGTGACTGCTGTGGGAAGTGCTGAGTAGAGCCAGCTCACCCCTTCCTTCCCCTGCGCCAAGGGAGAGTGCAGGGCCAGGGCAAGGGCATGGCTGGGAACTGAAGGCAGGTCAGCAAGCCATGCGCTGTGCATCCCCAGCAAACCCGTGGCAAGGCAGAGAAGATAGACTGAATTCAGAGTACGCAGGGAGTTGGGTCTGGGTTGTTTTCTAGGTGGAGGCAAAGCAGCATCTGTACCCACAGAGCTCAGATGGTCCCAAGGCAGCCAGCTCAGCCACCCGGCTCCTGTAGCAAACAGCCAGAGGGCAGAATGGGCCAGGCCCCAGCTGCATGGCACCGTACCTGGGGCTGGAGATGCAGCTTGCGCGAGGGATCTTCCTGAGGAAAAAGCTGCCTGCAGCACCTGAGGGGGAGGAAGAAGGCACATGGTCAGGGATGATCTTCTCCACCCTAGCAGAGCTAACACCACTGACTCACTGGCTTCACGTCTTGCTGGGGCGACCCACAGACTGCACAGACTCCCTTGTCCAGCTAGGGAGAAATGTCCACCTGGGACAGGGCTTCCCCGGGGGGCAGAACAGATTCAGGGTCACAGTCCCACAGGCACAGAGCCCAACTCACCTGGCACTGAAGCAGCACATAGATACACACTTCGGGTCCCCCTGCTCCCTGGCAGGGATTGACGCAGCTGTGTCCAGCTGCCCCAGGGCAGCCAGCTCTGGTATTGCATGGCCCCAGACACCTTCTGCCTGAAAGAGAGGGAACAGCCCATGAGGCCGAGTGTCTGGACCTGCTGGTTCCCTGTCCCAGCCCAGTTTTGCAGCCTGAGGCTGTGCCTACCCCCACCTCAGCCCAGGGATGCCTCTATCAGAAGCAACCTGCTCCCACATCCGACCACACAAATCCAGCAGCTGTGGGGAATAGCAGTGGGCTGGCTGGCAGGGTGGCTGGAGCAGAGCTGAGCTGGCACAAGCACATCCCGCCTCAGACTCCCCATCCAGCACCCTTCACAGACCTACCTGGGCATTGCTTCAGCTGGGTTGCAGACAAGAGGGCAGCAAAGCAGGGCCCCGAAGAAATACTTGGCCTGCCAAGCAAGTCTGCCTACCCCTCAAATCCAGGGCCTCATTTGGGAGCAGCCACCTAATTCAGTGGGGGCAGAAGGGGCAGGGGATAGTCTCCTCCCCCTTAGCAACCAAAAGTCACTAGCCTAGACTCGGCTGTAACAGTACAGCTATAACAACTATCATAACTGAGAGAACAAAAGTGCTGGGGAGAGGGCAGGCTTCCTCCTCCCAGGCTGGAGGGCTTGATATTTTAGGGCTTTATATTAGACCAGACAAACCATCCTCCCCAAACTGCCATGAAATCTTGTAAATCCAGGAGCTGGGGCAGAGAAGACAACAGGGAGGGGCTTAAAAAGGGAGAAAGTAAAGGTGATCCCCCAGTATGGCACTGGTGCGCCCCGGGGCTGAGCCGAGATGGCTGGCCCTGACATGCATTGCTATCCCCGGGGCAGGCAGCCCTTGCAGCATCCTTGGCAGCAATTGAGCCCTCTGGGCCGAGATGGCTTCATCAGGAAGGGGTGCTGAACGCAGCCTCCTCCCATTTAAAGCAGCCGGGGGGGCTGCAGCCAGCGGTAGCTGAAGCACAGGCTGGCAGAGGGCTGCGAAGGCTCAGCTGGTCCCTCTGGACTGCAACATGTCCAGCCTGGCACAGGGTGATTTCCCCCCGCCCCCCATCTCCAGAGGCGGATGAGGGGCTCAGCAGCTCTGGGGTGCTCAGGCAGCTGTCTCACTTGGGCCTGGCTCTGCAGGGCAGAGCAGGACCGGGTCAGCAGCTCTGCTCCCCAGGGATGTGGCACAGCAGTGGCCTGCCCAGCCTTACCTGTCCCGATATGGTCTGGTCCAGCAGAACTGGCTGTGCCGGCACTGACTCAAGCTCCCTCCCCAGCTCAGCAGGGTGATCCTTCAGGAGCACAGCTTGTGTTCACAGTCCCCAGCATCCTGAGAAACTGAGGCACAAGGGGAGAGGGTGTAAGCAAACCCCAGAAGATAGAAAGGGGCAGCATGCCAATCTCTCTGCATTTGGTCTCCCCCAGGAGAGGACGAGCACAGCAACGCCTTGCTCACACCTCCCACAGCCCGGGCTTTTTTGCAGTCCCGCATCATGTTATCCAGATGGAGAAACAGAGGCACGGGGGTGGGAACAGTAGAGCTGACCTTGAACCTGGGTGTCCCGGCCGTGAGGCCTTTGCAGCAAGCAAACCCCAATGCGTCCCAGCTCCCAGCCACTTCCCGGCACCCGTTGCTGTGCAGGGCACGCTGCCAAGTGGAGGGCACCGTGTCGCCTGCCTGCTGCAATCCCCCTTCAGGGACCCCCAGTGCACGCCTGGCCCACAAGCCCTTGGTCTCTGGTTACCACAGCCTCCCACCCCCCTGCTTCCCTCTTCAGAGGGACACGGTGGCAAAGGCCCTAGCGATGCAGGAACGTGGAGCCCAGGGCAATGGTGAGGCTGGCACCAAGTGAGGCAAGAGCGACAGCTGTGACGAAAGCAGAAGGGTTACCTCCAGCAGGATTCCTTGCCAGAGAGACTGAGCCCACGGCTCCCTGTCCTTATGCTGCCAAGTGCTGAGCCCGTGGGGCTTGTGTGAGGTGCCGCTCAGCCACCTCCTTCCTTCCCTGTCCTGGGAAGAGGCGCCTCTCCGGAGGCGGCTGTTTTGCAGCTGTAACTTCCTGCAATGCCGTCATGTCCCATCCCGCCCTGCGCATGGCGGCCGCCAGCTCTGCCGAACAGGGTGGGGAGAATCACGGCCTCGCTTCATGAATGCGGCAGGGGAGCCAGTAGGCACAATGGCAAGAAAAAACACCTGTACCCCCAAACAGAGGGACACACACAGAATGGAAGGGGGTCTTACCAGCAGCACTGCAAAGGTGGGGTTTCCTCCGGACACATCTGGTGGCTCTGCATCCACAGCTGGTGCCTGGCTGTGCAACAGAAGCCCACAGGGACAAGTCCTGCTCCAGAGTGAAATTCCCCTGCCACCTCACATAGGGTGCGGTGCGGGGAGCAGGACAACAGCAGCTCCACGGGGAAAAGAGCCTGGAGGAAGCTGTGCTGGCAAAGCAGCCCAGCACCGCCTGGTTTTGCCTGGCTGTGTAACACGCGTGCATGGACACGCACACTGACATGTATACCTACCCTCTCACTGCTTGCAGATCTGCTCTGGCAACCCAGTAAGGCGGTGCTGGGACCAGAGCCAGCAGTGCCTGTGGGGCTCCGTTCGGCCTGCTCAGTCCCTTGGTGCTGTCCCAGGGAGCACTGGTCCATCAGCCAGCCACAGGCAGTGCTGAGCCGGGAATGCTGGGGCCAAGGATTCACATCTGGGTAACTCTGGAGGCCACACTTGCACCCCAAAGTCCTGCACGTAGACCACACGGACACGTATGTCCTTGCGCGCCTTTTCACACACTCAGCACCTGTCCCCAGCAATGCCTGCAGCCCATGCGCTGTCCCCTCAGCGCTCGCCTCCACATCCCACGGGTGTACCTGGGCACGCACATCTCCTCTCGCACACATGCCCTCTGGCCACTCAGTGAGGGGAGGCATCCAGGCAGTACACTATAAATATAAGTTTTATTGATGTGTGAAATCCAACAAGTACAGCTGGCATCTCAGAAAGACTGAAATAAGCCACAACAGCTCCGCCTGCTCAACAGCTTTTGGAGCCCCCTCCAAACACTGGTGAGTACCAGCAGCAAGCAGGGACCTGGACACCCTGTCCCTGCGGGGCACTTACCTGTGTGTATGGCACAGCCCAGAAAGCCAGCAGGGTCTTGCCAGCAGCCCCATGCTCCCAACAAGCCCAGTGGCTCACCTCCACCCTGCTTGGTTCCTGCCAGGCTGCAGCTGTGGACATCAATGCTCCGGCCCTACTTTGCGGTCTCCCACAGCAAGGCAGAAAGACCCAAAAGCAAATGTCACCCACACACAGCTACCACAGCGGAGCTATGGCTGTGTGAGCAGACTCCCTTGGTCTTTGAGCTTTTATCTACATCTTATTTTGGCAAACAGTCCCAGGAAAAGAAAAAAAGCAGCCCACCTCTGGTCATGTGGGAGCACGGGTTTCAACATCTGCACCTCTCTGCATGGTCCACCTTGCCCTGTATCACATGTGCACGCCACTGTACAACCTCCTCTGCACATGTGGACAAGGCTAAGGCTGGAAAACTACAGGATCGTGTGGCAGGGATGCGCACAGGGATCCCAGGCAGCCACAGGCTGCTGTGGCACCAGGAGCTCCCATGGCAGAGGGACAGGACAAATGGTGTCCACACACAGTGAGAATGAAACAGTGTTTTATTACCTGATTTGAGAGAGAGGTGAAACCCTGGGAGAACCCCCATCCCCTCCCTGTGCTAGCCCAGTCTCCTTTCCAACAAACCCTAGCACCAGCTGGGTGATGATGCATTTGCTCTTCTTGTGCATGTGACAAAGGTGGACTGGACATGCATAGAGGTGAGATGCCATACCCTTGCTTGCCTGCCTGCATTCACAGCACACGTAAGGGAGAGCCAGTACCTGAAACAACAGTGCCTGTAGGCTGAAGGAGCTGAAGGGGCTGAAGCAGTTTGAGATGGGTTGAGGTTCAGCTCCCAGGGAGCTGGAGCCATGGCCTGAACCACATCCTCATCCATTCAAAGTGCATTGCAAGGGAAGGCAGGGGGGAAGAGGAGATGTGGAGGAAGAAGCCTGCTCTCCTCCATCACACTCCTCGATTATCCAGACGTGTTCCCTCGTGAGATTCCTGCAGCCAGAAGCACCCACGGCCCTGCTCCCCTGCTCTGATAAAGTGCATCCTCGCTGCTGCATGTCAGCCCAGCACATGGGTGCTCGCAGCCCACTCAGAACAAGGCAAGACCCAGCCCGGGCACTCCTGGCCCCGCACCACAAAACAACCAGTGTTATTGCCAAGGGGTCCCGCCACAGCCTGGCTCAGTGCCTATCTTGCCCTGAAGGGACCGTTGCAGAGAGATGCCCTGCTAGCCAGTGGGCTGGAGTGCCCAGCCTTGCTCCACTAAAGGCTCCCAGAGCAGGGCAGCTGCACCCCATCCCTCTGCCATGCCAAGGCAGAGACAATCCCTCAATTAACCCCGAGTGCTCGGCCCAGCCTGTGGGGCTCAGTGCAAATGTGCTCTGTCTCTTTGCATTTCTCTGTGCCGTCCACCATCTCTGGGAGTGTATTCGCTGGGAGGAAAGGGGCGATGGATGGCCCCGTTCTGGCATTTCAGCTCAGTTCACTGCTCAGGCACCATTTGCCATTGGGCACCACTAAAGAGGGTGCCTTTGCCTGGGGCAGAGTCTAGCAGATCCAGGCCATGTGTGCCATGGCATTCCCAGATCCCTCACTCATCACAGCCCCTTTGTACCAACACATTCACTTGCTGGCTCTGCTGGGAATGCCAGTGCCCTTCTCCAGGGTGCCTCAGGCACCTGCCCTGGCCCTGGGGACAAGGGGCTGCTGCCCCACGACCCCCACACTCCCCAGCACCTTTGCCCACCTCAGGAACACAGCCATCCTCCATCTCCAGAGCTCGCCTCAGCCCTTCGCCCCGTGGTGGCTGCGTACCTGGTCAGCTGGGACCCTGCAACCCACGCACTCACCAGTGCAAGAGGTGCAAGAGGTGCAGGCTGTGCTGAACTGTCCTGGAAATCCCGGGGGTGTTGCCAACTGCCCCATCCTGGACTGGCTGGTCTGAGCAGCCACCTGAGGAGATATCTGCCCCAGCAGTCTCCCTCTGGCCACACTTGAGCTGAGCAGCCTGTCCCATGGAGTTTCTCTACAAGCAGCAGAGACTGCCCAGTGAATGCTTCTGTTGCAGCATCCCTGTGCACAGGGCACACGAGCAGTGGCAGTCGTGGATGCCTACTGGTAGTCCCTTCTGCTCCACAAGTGGAGCATTGCTAGTCCATCTTGTCCTGGTCCTTCTGGGAGCAGTGGTGGTGCTGGCTTCAATGGCACAGGGATGTCCCAGGATGCACCGTGTGCTGGATGCAGACAGTGGCAGGACACAGTGCCAGGGACGGCAGTGCCACCATGAGAGCAGGCAGGAGCTATGCAAAGCTGCATCATTGGCACCTCCTGCCAACTTGGTATCCATCCAGGGAAAAACCCTCAACCCAGCACTGCACACCCTGCGCTGGGCAAGGCCTAACCTGCCACAGCCCAAGAGCAGGATAAAAGTGGGGCATCGGTTCCATCAGCCCCACAGGCAGTGAGAAGAAGGGTAACAGCCCGCAGCTCCACCATCTCCCTGCCCATTCATCCACCTGGTGACAGAGCAGACATGGGGACTGTTCCCCACTCAACTGTGCCCCTGCAGCTGCAGTTGGCAGGGTCACGTCCAGGAGACTGCAGCCCCTGACACTGGCAGAGGCCCATTGCAGAGCATGGCATAGGGCTGGCAGTGAAGGAAGATTCAGGACCAGAGGGAAATTTTGTGTGGGACAGTGGTAAGTCAGACAAGAGTCCCTGGGGAAAACCCCAGTGCTCAGCATGGAAAGGGCATGAAAGCATGTCCTGCTTCCACATCCTCTGCGCAGGAGAGCCCCACAGCTATAAGCTGCTCACAGCGATGCTATCCAGGCAGGGGAAACCCATCCTTGCTGAGTGCCCAGCATCAGTGCTGCCACACGTCTGCCGTCCACCTGCAGGCCAGCCAGACCTTGCTGCGCAGAGTAGCCTCAACACGAGCCAGTAAAAACAAAGACCAGTCTCAAGGATTTTCCTGAAACCTGGCATTTGCCCCGAAATCCCCCACTGCTCAAAGAGTGCCAGCAGCAGCATCTCACAGACTGCACTTGAACCAGGGCCCAGTATATCAGGATGGGGCAGAGCCGCTTTGCCATGTCCATGCTCACTCAAAAGCAGTGGGTTCCCATGCGTGTGGGCAGCTAGCGCAGCCCCGCGACACCAGTGCCAGCACACCCACAGAGACCGGCCTGTGCTACATGGCTAAGCAGTGTGCTGTGCTCCTGGCACAGCAGCGTACACAGATGCCCCACCAGCTCTGGTCTCAGCTCTGTTCCTTTGGAGAGTCAGTGAGGTGCCAAAACAACTTCCCTCTGCAAGGGGTGTGGAAAGTCAGGTGACTTTGGAGAGATGCTTGCCAAAAGGGACCTTTTGCTCTTGCCAGTCAAAGTGCAAAGGCATTCTCAGTGTCAGGGGTGCCCAAGGCAAACAAACTGCTCCGAGACCTCACCTGATTTCCAGTTCTGGCACTGCTGGGGCCCCCTTCTGCACAGTGCTACCCTGGGAGGCTGGCACCGTGATAAGGCCGGGCATCCCTGGGGCTGGCATCCCTTCCTTGCACAGCCAGTGCTGAGCAAGGCTCATCCTCCTTGTTCTGCTGAGACAGCCACAGTTGTGCAGGGGGAAGAGGAGTGAGGAGCAAGAACGTGGAAGGAAGGGGCTCAGGGCCAGCACTTCTGCAGTAGAGGCTCCAGCAATGGCATGGCTGAGCCCAGCCCTGCTTTTCAGCTGCCTGCCACTGGGAGGGTGTGGGAACCTAAATCCATGTGGCACTTGAAGGAACTAGTCACTTCTCTCCACGTTGGTCGATTTCATTGTCTTGGCTCAGACCCTAAAGACAACAGGGACTGAATGTGGGACTCCCTAAGGTCTGAGAATATTGTCCCATTCCCACAGACCCTTCCACATCCGCAGGTTTGAAGATCCCATCTCTGAGGACAGCATCTTGAGACAGAGTCCCAAGTCCTTCTCTGCCTTCTGGCTCCCTTTCCCCTCCATAAAGACTAGAAAGCAGTGGGGTTTATAAAAAAAAGAAAGGAAAGAAAATGTAAAAAAAAAAAAAAAAAAAGAAAGAGGATTTATGGAGAAAGAAAAAGGGGATGCAGCAATTTCTGTGGCTACGGCAACAGGAAACACTAAAGCCTTGTGCAACTTGGCCTGTTGCATCTTTGGGCTCTTCTTAGCACTGACACACATGCTGCTGGCAAGGGTGGGCAATGGGGCTATGTGCTGCGCTACTGATCCATGCTCTGCAGGTCTCTCCTCCTGGCTTTAGCCCCAGGCTCAAGCAGCCCCAGGGTGCTGCTCCCCTCCTGCCTGGAGCAGCTGGCTATCCTCGGCCTTGCTCAGCAGACAGCTGCCTCTGTGGGACTGTCCCCGGTGTCCCAATGTGTCTGGCGGAGAAGGGCAGAGCCAGGCAGGGGCGACAAGAGGGGATCCAAACTCCGTGGTGTTCGGCAGTCCTGGGGAAGAGGGTGGCACATGCCAGGGCTGTACAAAACTTTTGCAATGAAGAGCATGTGGAAAGGTTAAAACAGTTCCGAGACGTCTCAAAACCCTTCTCGACTGAGCCAATCCTGGCTGGCACCAACCAACGCCTCTGCCATGGTCCGTGACGTGCTAGGAGCACTATGTCCATCGGCAGAACTGTCTCTCACCGCAGACCAGGCCCAGGAATGGCACCGGGGCCCCACAACCCCTTTATCTCTCTGACTTCACTTTGTACCTGAGGACCAGGTAAGCCAGGAGCCGCAGGATGATGAAGAAGATGCCCAGGATGAGGAAGTCCAGGTAGAGCTTGGCCTCCTCCACATCCAGCTCCTGCAGGATCTTGATGGGTTTTTGGAAGGGGCAGAAATCCTCGAGGCACTCCAGGTCCTCACGCTCCATGGCATAGATGGTGAGAATGACACCCTCAAAGCCATACCTAGGGCAGAGCACACCACAAGAGTCACCATGTGCCCCAGGCAGCCCCATTCTCTCCCCAGCCCATAGGAGCCCAGGGCAAGGAGCTTCTGGCCAGAGCACGGGGTCCCACCTGACATAGGAGACATAGGAGCTCCACTGCAGGTAGGTGGGGATGGTCTTGAAGCTGACGAAGAAGCCCGAGAAGAGCAGGACAGGGATAGCAGTGACGGGTCCCACAAAGGTGGCCACCTGGGGAGCAAAGGCCTCTGGGTGTCATGTCCCTGTGTCCCTCAGGCGCATGCCTGTGGCACTCACATGCCTGCCTATGGGCAACACTTCCCTCCTTGTCGTGGGACCCCCTGCAACTCTCCCCCCATCTCCACATAACAGGCAAAGCTGGGGCCCCATCTGACCTGTGGGGAAGTGGAAGCAGCTCCGATGAGAAGCCCGAGGGACTGGGCCACCAGGGCCGTGGCAGTGGCCAGGGCAGAGAAGAGGAGGAAGCGTGTGGCTTCGGGTGGCTGGCCCGTCATCCAGTACACGATACTGCAGTACGCGATGGGGCAGATTACCTGGAGAGGGGCAAGCAAAGAGACTGCTCTACTAGACCCATGGCCATTTCTCATCCCACAGATCCTCCCCGGGAGAGGGAGGACCGCAGGGACCACTTGAAGTCCAGCCTGGGGTAGCCAGGCAATTGGCTGTGCCAAGGAAGGCACATCAGCATCGGGGCCACGCTTTAGTCCAGCCGAAAGCTCACCTGGAAGGGCACATCCGCCATGGTCTTTGCCAGATAATAGGCTTTCAGGCTGTACCAGTAGTTCAAATGCTCTCGCAGGAATACAGACATCTCCTGGGGGACTGCACAGAAACAAGGAGTTAGCAGCCAGCGCTGCCCTGGCCTGGGCTGCTCCAGCCTCCACTTCCCACTTGCCCCAGTGCAGGCAGATGTGGTGCTGCCCCGGCACAGAGCACCAGGTAGCCTCCTGCCTGCACCACAAGCGGGTCCTCAAATCTTCACCAGGGAAAAAAGTCAGTGACCGATATGGGAACCTTCTGAACAGAAAAGTTGGCTTAGCTGGGGGTTTTTAGATGAGCTTTCTGAGGAAGTGAAAGAGATGCGAAGCATCTGAAAATGCAACTTTACAGACATTTTCTCAGCAAAAAAAAAAATTTCCAGCATTCTGCTTTGAGCCAGCAAGTACATTATAGCCAAACATTAAATAAAGGGCAAAACTGCAATATACCCAAACAGAAGGTTTCTCCCTCTTCTTTGTTTGAATTTTTTTCCTCTCCTCTCCTATCTCCCCTCTTTTGTCCAATTCATCTGGCTCCACCATACACCACCCAGCAGACATACTCCCACACAGCTGGAGCACTCCATTCTGCCCCAAGGGTTGGGAGCAGCAATTAGGTGTTGGGGGAAGGAGCTCCTTACAGGTGAGGATGGTGGGCATCAGCGCAGCAAACATGAGGAAGAGCATGGAGAAGAAGAGAAAGCCGGTGTTATTGAAGACTTTGCCCGCGTCATTGCCAATGTGCAGGTAAAGCAGTCCGATCAGCACCCCGATGCAGATGTGGGACATGAACCGCAGGTGGGTCAGCACCTGTGGGTAGAGAGAGTACAGGGGCTCAGCGAGGTGCTGCATCCTGTAAGCATCCCAGAGGAGCAGAGCACAGCCTGCCTGCTCCTCAAGGGTGAGTCCCACACCAGCCCGCATTCAACTCCTGCCTCTTCCTGCCCCCAGGGACCAACAGGACCCATCCTCTCAGCCCTGGCCCAGCCTCCCCTGCCCTCACCGTATCCCTTAGGATGCAGATAAAGGTTCTCTTGAAGAGGATGCAGAACTGGGTTGAAGTGTTGGTAGCAAACGTGTGGCTCTCAATGTGGTCCATATCCTGCAAGATCAAGGACAAGTCAGGGACATGGGTCATGTTTACAACAGGGGGTCCCTACTAGGACGGCACTCAAATGCTCCCAGGGTGCCCCTCATGAGCACCCCCAGTGAGAACAGGCACTGGCAGCTACAAGCACAGAGCTGTTGCTCAAGACACACAGAGGCTCACTCAGCACCTCCATGCTCCTCAGCACATCCAAGTGGTTCTAGGCATCACAGGATATCCATGCACTGTGGGGCAGGGAGTAATGAGGTGTCCCTGAGTGGGCACCCCATTACCTGCCACTCCCGGCCACCACAGGAGGCTCCTCTGATCCCCACTCACCGTCACACAGTGTGCTGGGCATGATGGATCTGCCATGTCGGGGCTGCTCTTCTTCTCAGCCATGGTGCACATGCCATTCTGAACGGCGCGGAACAGGACGGGGTTGAGGTCTCCGTATTCTCCTGAGGCCACCTCGATAACTGTGGAGGAGGACAGCACCCCTAAGAGGTGCTGAGCCAGCCCTTGCCATCACTTTGCTTGGCCTGCCCAGACCATGGGGCAGGGGAGTGGGAGCCCAGCACAGCCTCCATGCCACAATGCTGCAACACATGGCAGCACTGCCCAGCCAGCACCTAACAGGAAGGGCACAGGCAGCCATGCTCCCTGGGCAACCCAGGGGAATGCCAGGCAGCTCCAAGGACTTGAGCATTGGGTTTGGACCTTGCCACCCTCTGCTCCTCACTAAGGCCCCAGCTGCGGCAGCGACACTCACTGAAGTCAGCAGGGTTGTGGTACGTGGGGCAGTGGAGGCCAAGACCCTTCAGGTACGGGATGAGGTTGGTCACGACGCCTTTGAAGATGCACTGGCCCTGGCTCAGGATGTAGAGCTGTAAGAAAAAGCCAAGGTATGTCTGGTGCATAGCAGCCAAGAGCACTGTCACCCGCTCCTACCCACCTCCCTGTCCTAGGGTGACACAAGACACCCTTGCCAGACCCCAGCCATCAGGGCTGTGTGCCACACAAGCTCCAGGTCAAATGCCTCCAGCCCGTCTCTCCCATGGCCTCTCTCCTAGGTTGTGGGGCCAGAGGGAGCCAGCACCCCTGAAGAGTCCTCTGTCCTAGCCTAAGCCAAACCTTGTCAAACATCTCAAAGAGCTTGGCGCTGGGCTGGTGGATGGTGCAGATGATGGTGCGCCCACCCTGAGCCAGGGACCGCATCAGGGAAACCACCTGGAAGCAGGAGGCACTGTCCAGACCACTGCAGCCACGCAGAATGTAGTGGAGAAGAAAGAGACAGCAGAGACAGAAGGGGAAGTTAAGAGGTGGAGAAGTGCACCCTAAAGATGTCCCCACTTGTCTCCCCTTGTGGGCACCCTCCTCCCAGGCTGATGGAGAAGAGCATCCCTTTGCAGCCCCAGCCCTGCCATGCCCCAGCCCTCTTGAAGCCTTGCTGGGCACAGCCATGTCCCACCCTCAGGTCTCGCAGCCCTGCTGATCTTCAGAGGGTGCCAGCCACCCTCATGTCCCCTGGCAAGGGAAGCTCAGCTGGGCAGGCAGTGCCACAGAGCCCTGGCCCCTGCAGCCTCACCTTGTGGGCTCATCGAAGAACATGACCGGAGGGTTGTTCACCAGCTCCAGGGCAATGGCCAGGCGCTTGCGCTGGCCCCCTGACAGCGAGATGGTACGCGTGTAGGAGCACTCCAGCAGCCCCAGGGCCGTCAGGATCTCGTTCACCTGTGAGATAGCCTCATTCACCATGGGCTCCCATGGACCTTCACCTCATCCCTGCCACCTCCCTTTAGACCTCCATCACTGGGAGCCCCTCAGCATCCCCCAGTGCCCCCAAAGCCCTCCCTTCCCTACTATCCCTGTCTTGGGGAGAGATGAGGGGGCCAGGGTCCTTCTTTGTCTGCACTCACCAGCTCCTTCTTCACCTCCTGCTTCTCACTCAGCTTCAGGTTAGCTGAGACCTGCAGGGAGAGGATGGGCAGGGAGACACGACTGTTAGACGCAGGGAACAGAATTGGCTGCACCGTGGCCCCATCCCTGCCTAGCTGAGGGCTGGGAGTGGTGTCTCAGGATGAAGGAAGCAAGAACAGCAGGATTTTCTTCCTGTGTCCCAGAGCCCTTGGAAATGCCTGATGTCAGTGTGGGCTCAGTGCTTGAGGACACAGCCCACAGCATGCTCCAGAGAGCCCAGCAGGGTGCCTTGCTCCTGCATTGCTTACCATCATAGCCTCCAGCACAGTGAGGTGTGGCAGAAGCATGTCGTCCTGCATGATGTAGCAGGACATCTTGCGGAAGGTACGCAGGTCCCGTGGCCGGCCATTCACCAGGATCTGGCCCTTCATGCCGGTCTCCCTGCAGGAAAGAGGTGTGGGGGGATGTAGCACAGGACCCCCAGCCTTGCACCCCCCGAATCACTGTCTTCCCCCCAGCCTCACCTGTAGCCAGCCAGGATGTTCATGAGCGTGGACTTCCCAGCACCGGAGGGCCCCATGATCCCAATAAGCTCCCGCTGGCAGAACTTCCCTGACAGGCATTTGAGGAGAGTCTTGTACCCTGGAGGGAAAGCAGTATAGGTTCTGCTTTCAAAAGCAGCAGTGCTACAGGGACTGTGATGCCATCCCAGCACCTGGGGGATCCGAGGACCTCCATGCATCGTGCCAGGGGCTGCATGTGCCTGGAGACTATCTCAATCAGCATCAGCAGGGCTATAGCCACAGCAGCTCTCATTTCCAGCCCAATCCCCGACCCTAGTCCTTGGCTGGCCCCACTGATTGCCAGTGCTGAAAAGGCACATGCCCTGGATCACGGCAAAAGACCATGGAAATCCCTGGGTCAGGGCACATAGCTGCTGAGGAAGATTAGCAGGCTGTGACATTGGTCCTGGGCGTGTTGTCAGATCCCAGTTCCTAGGGCCAGTGGAGAAGAGCAGCAAGAAGCAGGGTGGCCTGGGGAGGCAGTGACTCAAAGCCCACTAGATGCCCGGCTGTTGCCTTCATTGGCATTCACGCTGTGACACCCGGCAGCAGCCTCTGCTTATCAGACCTGGAATTATCTCTGCTTTAAACACAGCTGATTAGCATTTTCTGGCAGAAGGAACATAATGTGTCGGGAGTAGGGAACAGACACAGCCTCGGGCTCTCAGGAGCTGCCCCCAAAACATAGCCCTAGCAGGAGAGCTATGTTATACAGGGTGCTAGGACCATGCTGAACCATGGATCAAGTCTGAGCATCTCCCTGCTGAAAATAGGCCCCTCATGCACCCTGTGGCGGCAGCTGGTGTTGGGCGAGGGCAACACACCCATCCTCTGCCCACAGGCTGGGGCAAGCCTCAGGGCCAGACCCACTCACGGTCCTAGTACCAGACTAGGAGGGCAGCCCCTCTGGCTTGCCCATCCCCACGACAGGGGGTCCAGCACTGCAAGCTCCCAATTCCTTCTCTGCATCCCTCAGAGTCGGATGCCCTGCATCCAGGGGTGGGTCCCCCTGGCAGTGAGGGCCAGGAAGGGAGAGCTGGGGGCTATGCATGACAACAGCAGAGCGAGAACGCCAGGCAGCCCCCCTAATGCATCCCGGCACCGCGCATGCTGTTCACGTTGGCGCCACTGCAGCTTGCGCAGCGGTTACTTGCGTTCATTGACTGCCAGTAACCTCCTGCGTCAGCAGAGCAGGGCAGCTTGGCTGGATTCTGGGGGCTGCAGCCAAAGGCACCGGGAGCTCCCTGCCAGCTCCTCCACCTGCATCTGGTCTGGGGGAAGATGAGAGTCCCTCCCACTGCCACTTGGGGATCCCAGCACCCCTCCGCAAGCTCCTCTCCAGAGCCTTTCCCCCTCCCTTCCTGCAGGGCAGTCGGTCCTCAGGACTCCTGGGTGCTACAGCACACTCTGCCCTGGGGAACCCATGGCTCCTGCTGGGATGCTTCCTCAGCACCCCAGACAAACAGGCAGATCTCATCCTGGGAGATATCGGGGCTGGTCCCACTGTCCTTCGGTGCCTCAGTTTCCCCAGTTGCAGAGCCTGGTTGGGGACAGAGTCAGAGGCCTCATCCAGCGCTCCTGGCTGGCAGGGCACCCCGCCGAGCAGCCCCATGCCCTCAGTCCACTCACGCCCGGCCCCTGCTCATCCCTGCCTGCCTTCAGCTTCTGCAGATCAGCCCCTCCTCCATCTCATGAGGCTGCCTGATTGGCATCCCATTAACTGAGAGAGCTAATTAAAGCAGACTACCACCCACCAGCCACCATCTGCCTCTCCTCTCCCTTCCCTGAGCTCTCGGTCAGAGTCTCAGACAGGAAAGGGGACCTTTCCTCGGCTGCACAGGGAGCTGCTGGAGAGGAAATCCCCTACAAATCACACATATTCTCCTTGCCGGGCTCTGAGCTGGGGCACTCCTTGGGGTCTCCTGGTGTCGGCACATCACACACAGCCATCATACCCCAAACAACAGTGCTGGGGAAACTACTCCATCTGGGCTGCCCCTGAACCAGGAAATCTGCTCCATCTCCCTCATGCAGCCCTGGCCAGAGGCTTCCCTGGGATGCGATCTGCTTCCCTCCAGCATTGCACAGCAGTGGCACACAGCAACTGCTGCGGGACACGAGCCTGCCCTCCACTCATGGGCACGCAGCAAGGGTAGCCAGCTACAGCATGGCTGCAAACATCACCTGGCACTCCGACCATGGAGCCGGACAGCCCGACAGCAGGCTGAGTGGCTCCAGCATCTCCTGCTGTGGCTCCCTGCACACAGCCCCGCTGTGATGCACGGAGGCTCCTGCTGGCAGGCAGAGAGCTGAGGCACTCTGTACTTGCAGAGGCCTGGAGCAGAGATTGGCAGAGAAGCGATGAATCCAGCACAGAGGGAGATGCTGGGGACCTGTGAGAGGGGTGCAATAGCCCTTGAGATCCCCTCCCCTGCCCTTCCACAGCCAGCAGCTCCTACCTCTCTTCCTCCACCAGGAGCCTTCACGCACAGAGTAGGACAGGTCAATGAACTCAATGTTGACAGCTGAACGCTTTGGGAGATGAGAAAACCTCTGGGCCTCTGTGATGTGGTTCTCCACCTTCTTCAAGTGGGTGGTGAGCAGTGGGGCATCTGGAGGGCTGGCGTGGCACACCGTGTCCTCCAGGGCGATGGAGACACACGCAGGATCCATACCCTTCTCTGCCATCCTGCTGCTCTGCGGGAAATGGATAGGAATCAACTCACAGTGGGCCAGGGACTGCAGAGACCAGCCCACAGCAAGTGCTCTCCCTCCCTTTCCTGCTGGCTCCAGGCCTCACTGCCCCCTCCATCCTGTGAGACAGTCCAGCTGTGGTCTGGCACCCACAGCTAGATGGAAGGATGGACTTGGACCGAGGGGCTCACGGCAAGGAGCAGCCGATAAGCTCCACAGTCAATAATTCATGCACCTCCCATAGCTGCGTCCGGCTCTGGCAGCAGAGCTGGCAGGCTGTCCAACTTCCCCAGCTCCACTGCTGCTGGGGTCCCTGTCCCGCTCCTGTCTACCATGGTGGGTGCAGGATGGAAGGTGGGAGAGCTGATGTTCTGTCCTCAATGGGGGACACCCAGCTGTACCTAGATGTCCCCAAGGGCTCACAAGGAATTACCCCTGCCTGGCCTGGCCTGGCCAGGGCTTAGGGAACACAGGGATCCCAAGCAAGCAGTCTTTTCCAGCCAGTTTCTCAGACAAAGCATGCTGTGCTTCACCCAAGCTCCTGGGACAGAGCACTCCTGGCTAGATTAGACCCTCAGCTGATGCCCTGGGTCCCTGTGGGCTTACTGGGACAGATTTAACAGAACAATGATGGGGTCTCGCTAGTACCACTCCTTCTCTGCCTCCCTTGGCTCATTTCACCTTGCTGGCTCCTACCAGCACAGGCTGAGAGACCAGGCCAATGCTTAGCTAGGGCTGTTGCACAATGCTAAAACACACACCTGCCCAAACACTCTTCTGCTGGGCAGTGTCTTCTGCCTGCAGTCCTCCCCACAGCCGGCTGCAGCACGGCCAAGCTCCCCACATCCCCACTTGGCTTGAGGACTCTGCAGTGCTGGGGAGGATGTTGAGCCAGGCAGGGTGGGGAGCATGCTAACCCCAGGTCCCACTGCGGCACCGAAGACTGTGGGGGGGTTGGGGATCCCCACAGCACTGGTAAAAGAGGCCTGAGCTGCACCTGAGCAGGCTGGGCCCAGCACCCATTTCGCCTCCAAGGCTGGCGTCCTAATGCTTCGCTAACCTACATTTGCTGAGGCGCAGGCTGCAGGCAGCTCCTCGCCACAGCTGCAATGCACACACACACACAGTCCCCCGAAAGGGGAAGCCGGCTTCGCAAGGAGCCGCACCGAGACCTTCCCCAGCCCTCTCCCTGTTGCAGGCAGACCCCTTTCCGGGGCTGGAAGAAAGCCCAGCCCCAGCCGCGGGTGGGAAACCTGCGAGATCCCAGCGCTCGGATCCCCCCCCACTCTCCGCAGCCGCGAAGGTCTGGAATGAGCAGCCCCAGGGCGGGGGCCGGGAGGGGCAGCCGAGCACAAGGCGCCCTCGGGCTCACCTTGACTCCTTCGGCTGGGCGATACAAGGAGCGTTAAATCCCGCAAGCCGCTCTCCGGCGGCTTAGCCCATCTCCGGGGCGCGGGGCGGGGAAGGCAGCTTTACCGAGGATGCTCTG
>WHYT01017811.1:176764-187051 GCA_009806455.1 Tetrax tetrax
CGACACAGAGCCGGGACCCCCGGCCGGGTAGGGAGCGGCTGGGCGGCAGCTGGCCGGTCCTCAGCGCCGGAACCCAGGCTGGGCGCTGCCCCCGCGGGTCCTCAGCCGGGGTCTTCTCCCCATCCCTCCGCAGGAACGGGCCGGGCTGGGCGAGCAGGGAGTGCGGAGGGGCTCTTCGCCCCCAGCCCAGCAGCGGCTAGCAGCCCCCCGGGCCCAGCTGCCCTGCTGTGCCCCTCTCCGCCAGCCCTGTCCCTGCTGCTGCTGGCTGTCGGGGCGGCAGGATGGGCTGCCCGGGCGAGCAGCCCTGCCAAGCAGCAAAAAAATCCTCTTAAAGGGACCGGCCCTTTTTCCCCTACAAGCCAGAAGGCCCCGAGCATCCTCAGCGCACAAGCCCGGGGTTTGCCAGCCCTGTCTCCGCAGCCCACCCACCACCCCTCCCACCGCCTGATCCAGTTCACCTACGGAGCCCACCTCAGCCCAAAACCTCGGGGCCCCCAAAACCCCTAAAGTCCGCTCCTGTCCGGGATGCTCCTGGCCCCTGCTCGGCCCTACACTGACCTGGGGCAGGGGTCACAGCACCGTGCAGCCACCTCATGAAAACTCGGGCTGAAAGGCAGGGGGCTGCCTGGGAAGTCCACACCAGGCATCAAGGGCTGGTGGGGTACAGCTGGCCACAAAGGGCCTTGATAGGAGGGTGCCCCCTCAACAGCTTTGCTCCCAGCACACACTCCCCTCTGCAGCTCAGCGTGGGGGACCTGCCACCCCCCTTCTGCAGCACCACGCCTGGTTCCATCCTCACTGTTACTCACACCTCTCACCCACCACAGCACTTAAAGATGAAAGACATATGGAAATGAGTGTCACTAACAAGAGTATTAATTTAAAAGCCATCTGTTGATCCAAGGAAAGCTTCCCCCTCCCATAGCTAGCCTTGTGCTGGGACAGAGCTCCTTGGCATAGCAGGATACAGAAGAGAGAGTGTGGTG
The DNA here is from genome assembly GCA_009806455.1 of Tetrax tetrax. Classification (NCBI taxonomy): domain Eukaryota; kingdom Metazoa; phylum Chordata; class Aves; order Otidiformes; family Otididae; genus Tetrax; species Tetrax tetrax. The sequence continues at coordinate 177,751 of WHYT01017811.1, forward strand.
CAGGGCAGCCCACAGGCTGGGCAGGGGTAGGGCACAAGGAGGTAGACATGGAGCCAAGCTCCATATGGAGGTCTTAAGTCATCTCATGGAGCAAAAGGCATGCTGGACGCATCCATTTCACAGCACCCTGACTTCCATATTCCCAGGGTGCTCACCATTAGCAGGGCCCAGCCCAGGTTCCCTCTGCACAGCAGAAAAGAGCTCTGATTCCCCGCAACTGAGCCCCAGCAGGGTCTGGGAGTAAATCCCCTTGATGCTAAAGCCCCTTCTCAACTGTTCAAGGCTGGGTTAGGAGCTCCTGTGATCAAGCTGGTGGCCATACAGCAACCAGCAGCTGCTGCAGCATCCTGCAGTGGAGTTGTCTCAAGGTGGAAGGCCAGCAGGGATGGGAGGCCAGTGCCTAGGAAGGCTTGGTGGCCAGTGCCATGGGCATATTCAGCATCCATCTGGTCCCCAGCTAGGACCTTCCTACAGTGGCCTTGACCATAGCTGTGTCCTTATGGTGGCTCAGATGTCCAGGACAGTATCAGTGGCAGAGGCAGCCTGTCCTCGTGTGTCCAGGGCTCCAAGGACAGAGCTGGCAGCAGAATCTCTTTGCGTGACTGGAAAATGTGTGATTTCCTGTAAATATATTTTTAATTACCCATGGTGGTGCTTCCAGTCCTCCAGCTCTCCTGGAAATCCCATCACATGCCTTGCAGACCACCTTCTCCGACCGTGGGGGAATAAAAACTCTGGCTTTTCCATTGCTGTTTCAGAGGGAGCTGGAGCAGTCCCCAGGGAGCACAAGGCTGTTCCTGGCTGGAGCCATGTACCAGCATCAGCATGAATGCAACCCACTGAGCATGCCTCATGGAGGAGCCAAGTGCCACTGGGGAGAGCAAATAGTTTAGGAAAGGTAGCTTGGTCAGAAATCCACTCCGAGAATTGGGGTGGCAGAGCACAGGTTTGCAGCAGTGCCCATGATGCCTCCTCCTGCCAAGAGCCACCTTAACAGCAGCTGTGCACTGGCTAACAGGCCCCACGGGTAGGCAGCGAGAGCCCACAGCCCCAGCTCCCTTCTCAAGGGCCTGGAAGCAGTCATTGTGGGCCCATTGTGGGTCTTTTTCTCCAGCAACAGGGCCAAAGAGGGCCCTGCCCACGCTCAGGACACCCCCCTTATATCTCCTTACCCATCTTGGCTGCAGGGCATTGGCTACCACATCTCTTTGTGGCCCCAAGCTGCTGTGAGAGAAGTCCCTGGGGAAAGAGAAAGAAGTCCCTTGCTCTCAGGGCAAGACTGTAGACCCCTGGAAGGAGCATGACCTGCAGCCAGCACGTGGACCAGGCCATGTGAAAGACTCTGCACTGGAAGCTGAGAACTTTCTCCACAGTTAGCTGTCCTGGCCCCAGTGCTCCCTGGGAGGCTGTAGGGCAGTTTGTTCCACCATTAACACTTGACTCCAAGTGAACGGTGGTGCAGTGCTGGCCAGGCTGCTCTGCCTGTCGCACAGGGATAGTGGGCAGGTCCCACGCTCCAGCTCTGCCCAACGGTTGCAGCACGCACAAAGGGCAGATCTAGCTCTCAGCCTAGGGCCTGGCCCATGTGCAAGAAATACCTGTCAGGGAGGAATCGCAACCTGCAGCACAGATGGGATAAATACTTCTGCAACAGGCACAGGCACACATGCTACCTCCCACCTAAAAGGAGATATGAGCCTTCTCTAGGAAGCAGCCAGGCAAATGGAGGCCAAAGACACCAAAGTCCCCAAGCCCAACTGCAGGAAACACATGGAGCTCCCCCAGCAGCTGCTGCTCACAGAACATCCCCTGCCACTGGAGGGTCACAGGAGGGGCCCAGGCAGGAAGGCAGTCCTGTGAAAGAGTGAGTCCAGATTGTCTCCTCTCCTCTCAGATGACAGCCTTGGGAAGGATGGAGCTTATGGATGGAGCACAGCAATAGAGACATGTGGCAAAGGGAAGCAGACGACCAGAGTGGAAGCCTCACTTGGTGCAGGGTCAGCGGCCACAGCCCCGGACAGCCCAGCTCTACCCGGAGGAAGCTGTGAAGAAGAGCAAGAGCAGCAGATCTCGAGCTGTTTGGCAGCCCCCAGCTCTCAGTGCCAACCCTTCCCACAAAACAATGAGACAGGCCGCTACTGGGACTCACCGCATGGGACGTGGCAGTCGCACTCACAGACGTTGCAGCGCAGGAACCAGTGGGCCCAGCCCGAGTGCTTGGTGACACAGGCCGAGATCTTGATGCAGCCATGATTGAGGAAGGCTCCCAGGTGGGTCGGGGTGCTGCAGGCTGAGGAGCACCTCCCAGTAATGTCCCGCTCGCTGATTTCAATCCGACCTCGCAGGCAGATCCCTGCAAGAGCAGGGCCAGAGCACATCGCAGGGTGCTCACCAGCCCTGCAGCAGGCTGGGGAAAAAGAGATTGGAGACATGCCTGCAGCCCTCCTGCATGCTTCCCATGCAGGCAGGAGGGCGGCTTTGGGCTCAGTGTGACACCCAGGAATACTCACGGAGACAGGTGGGCTTGGGGGTCCAGCGGCCATCAGACTGGCAGGTGCTAACCGGGTCCCCCTGCAGCAGGAACCCAGGCCGGCAGCTGTACCTCACCACCGAGCCAACCCACCAGTCATTGCCGTACACCACTGAATTGAATTCTGCTTCAGGTCGCCCGCAGTTCACTGGGGACAGGGAGGTTCCTGTGAGCAGCGTGGGGCTAGCACCCTGTGCAGCCTGCTCGGCAGAATGGCAGCCCAAGGAGATGCATCCCAACAAGGCTGCCGCTCCTGGGTGAGGACCAGGTGCTGGGCAGGCTCTGCGGGTGCCCCGGGCTGCATCCGTTTGTGGCCCAAGGATCTGGTTGCTGGAGAAACTCCAGAAGTGCGCGTGGCCTAAAACCTGCCCTCCCCAGCCTGGCTGTGCCAAGCCCCACAGCCAACCCCAGGGCCCCTCCCCGGTCTCCCCACTCCTGCTGTACCTCGGCAGAAGGATTTGTAGCCCAGCCAGCAGCAGCTACCGTTCCCGCACTGACTCCTCTTCAGCTCCTTGTGCTTCCCCTTGCAGCCACCCAAGCAGATGGGTGCTGTGCCAGACCAGTAGGTATCCACATCTCCTGGTGCCACAGGGAGCAAGGCAGAGTAGGGCTGGGGCAGAGGGCCACCCTTCCCTCCAGCTTCCCAACCCCCAGGGACCTGCAGGGAGGGGGTACAAGCCCAGAGAAGTCTTGTCTCAGGCCACTCCCCGATCCCAGCTGTGGTGAGGAGTGCATCCACTAGCAGCCCCCAGCTCTTCGGCAAGCCAGCTCCCGCTTCTCCTGTGCCAAACCTTGGCACAGGGATGTGACAAAGGTCTTGCTCCCTGCTAGGGAAGACCAGTCCAGCCAGATACCAGCAGCTCTCGGGCACCCTGTAAGCCCCCTCTTCCCCCAAACACCCTGTTACCTTCTGGGTCCTCGCAGGAGACCAGCATGGCCAGCATGGTGAGGAAGAGGAGGCCCAGTCCCATAGCACACCCTCTGCCCTCCTCCCCTTGCCCCTCAAATCACCAGCCCTCTCTCTGCTCGCCCAGGAGAAAGTGAACTTGTTTTCCAAACACACAGGACAGGGGATACTGTAGGACATGGGGGAAGGGAGGAGACATTCCCTTTAATGCCAGTCCTCTCCTGGCAGATAATCTCTGGGGGATTACCCTCCCTGGACCCGGTGTTTAAAGGGACAACTCCTCACAGGCATCACAGCCTTGCCTCTTGCTCCCAACACCTAGAACTCATGTTGTGCAGAAGCACCATAGTCCAAGATAATGCAGGCGCAGCCGTGGCTTTGGCAGCAGAGCCTCAAGGCCTGTGTGTTGGAAAGAGGGCCAAGCTGGAAGTGCTGTGAATGCAAACCTGGCAGGAGGCCCTTCTCTCGAAGGTATCCTTGGCCCAGCTCTGCCAGGTACCAGGGAGCAAGGGCCAGGCAGGCGTGGGGATGGCTGAGCAAGGCCCGGCCACATCGCATGCCAGCGGCCCAGGGATGCTCTCCCCAGAGCTAGCAGCATCATCCTGCAGTTCATGCTGTCAGAGCTGTTGGGACAGCCAGCTGCCTCTCCCTCTGCCTCAACCTGAGCACAAGGTGCCCAGCACATGGCCCCAGCTGTGTTTCACTGGCCCACAGGACAGATTCTTCGTGCACATCCCTAGAAAGAGCAGTATTGGGGTGCAGAGGTGTGTATTGCCCTTCACACAAGGATCCTGCCACAGGAAATCTTCCCAAGGGCACAGACACAAATCACACCCACAGTGTTTGTAATTAGAAAGTGAGCAGATGGCCAAGGATTTAGTATAAAGTGATTTCCTCCATGAACCTGGAATTCCAACGGCTTTTGCAGAACTGCTTGAGAAAGGAAGCAAAGGGGAAATAGTCAGCATTCAGCCCAGGACTTCAGCAGGGAGCCTCCCTGCCTCCATCTAAGCACATCACCTCCGTACACAGGACAGTGAGGGCCCGAGTGTCACCCTAGGGACACCAGCTTCACACTGTCTTCATCCAAATCACTCAACAAATGGCAAGCCAGCTCTGTTCACAAGCCTAGGCTACTCTCTATATTAAAAAAAAACAAAACAAAAAAAAAACAAAAAAAGAGAGACATTGCAGGCAGTTGACATTCAGGCCCTGGAGGAGGCAACAAAAAAAAAAAAAAAAAAAAAAAAAAAAAAAAAAAAAAAATCAAACCCACAGCAGGAAAGAGTCCCAAAACTAAACCCGGCCTTCCAGTGCCACCTCTGGGGACATGGAACACCACAATGTCCAAGCAGTTGACAGCTGCACCAAGTAGCAGCACACAGGCCGCATCAAGAGATCCTGGCAGCTCTTCAGTGCCCACCTCCCACGCTGCAGGCTCTAGGCAACTCAGTCTCATCCTTTCACCACAACATGCCACAGCTGGCAGGGATGGGGTGAAACACACACCAGACACTGGTTGGCCTTGCAGCCTGACTTTTATTTGTCGTGCCAAAGTACACTTTGCCCAACCAGGAGCCCAAACCCCAATGTGGGGAGGAAACACAGGGAAGGACAAAAGCAGTAAGAAGCTCTCAATCCCCCAGTGTTGCAGGGTAGCAGTAGCCTGCAAGGGACAGCACCTCCAGCCCTCTCCTCCCAGAGATCAGTGTGGTGTAATGGGATCAGTGGCACAAACAGCACCAACAGCACCATCTGAGCTGAACGACCTAGGAAAGACGATGTGCAGAGAAGTGCCGATGGAGAGAGAAGCGGAGCACGTTATCCCTTGGGAAACAAAGTATACACGGGGGAGAACAGGCCTGCTAAGGGCCACACATCTCCTCAGGGAAGAGGCTTCAGCATCTGCTCAGCACACCATCCTGCCTGGGGAGATCCCAGCTGAGGACCAGGCTCAGCAAGCGCCGACAACTTAGCTGCACAGCAGCAAGGACCACATCACCAGTGAGTGACCAAGAGGGGAAGGCCCGTGTCAGGCTAAGGCCCAGCCTCCTGGAAGAATGGGAGAGGTTTGCTAGTCCCTAATCCCCAAATGGAGGAAACAGACAGCTCTTTCCAGCTGAGATCACCTGACCCACAACTGAGAGACCTGTCCTTCCCCTCTCCCCATGCTGACCAGTACTGGCAGCCAGCAAGGCTAGGGCAGGAGCAGGGGAAGTTAGCCAGCTGCAAGTAAGTGAAGACAAGCTCAACCCTCACCCCCAAGCACTTCCCAGCCTCCCTCACCGGCACATCCCACGGAAGCTCAAGTTTTCCTCATGCAGAGAGGCAGGTGAGCACCTCACACAATCTGAATACCCAGCTCCTCAGCCGTCTTCTGCAAACGGTCCATGACATTCTCCTCCAGCTCCATAGCTAGCCCACCAGGTGCTGCCGTCTGCTCCTCTGATGTGCTGGCCATGACATAATACACAGTCTCACTCTCTCCATGCTCATTGGTCCGGTTCACCACACGGATGATGGGGTTGGCTGGGGTGCTGGCTTCTTGCTGTGATGACAGCACTGCTCCTGGGAAGGCACTCGGCCGTGTGGGCTCAGGGTTGTCAGCAGAGCAAGCTGTTGGGTGCAGTGGGGCCACCTGCAGCTCAGCAATACTGTTATCCACCAGTGGAGCCTCTGCTGGGGCCTCCAGAATGATGCCCTGCAGGTTGCCCTCACCTTCAGACAGCACAACGCAGTCAGTTGAGCCATCCAGCGCCTCCCCCTGCTTCTCCCTGTCCTTCAGTAGCTGCTCTGTCAGCTCCACGCTCTCATAACGCACCAGCTGCAGCCTCATGTAGCCATCCTCATGTTCCTTGTACCTGAGCAGAGATAGGCAGGGGTGATGGAGCCAGTCACACTGCAGCCCCTTCCAAAGAGACAGGTAGCAGCAGCCAAGGACAGTGCTCAGTGCTACATAGATGATACCAGACAAGTAAGATAAAAACCCATCAGCGCCTACCCCTGAAAGTACATGTGTCAGCTTCTGAGCTTTCTGTCAGGCCTCTATCATCTCCCAAGCCCCCCCTTCCACCACTCTGTTTCACGGGGAATATTTGAAGTCTATCCTCTTCCCCTCCCAGCTTTTAGGCTCTGGAAACGCTTTGGAGTTTCCTAGAGAGGAAGCAGCAGAGGCATCTTAAGAGATTAATCCTGCAGCAGCTCTCACTGCTGATTCACTACTGGAGCTACCACCCAGCACTGCTGTCGCTGTGCCAGATGCCACCGAATGCTTGCTGCCTGGTGCTTCCCAGCCACTGGGAAATGGCTCCTGAGCACCTTACAGGCAAATGTCAGAGCCCAAGCACTGCCAGGTCTCTGCTTCAGCAAGACACAGGATGCAGATCCAGCTGTCTCCTGCACTAGAGAAGAGGTAGTGAGGAGCTAAGGATGGGTAGTACCTGAAGCGAGGATGCCCCGAGGGCCATTTGAACTGGTGTTTCTTCCTGAGGTGGACAGTGAGGTTGTTTCCACGTGTGAAGCACTTGTCACAGACATGGCACTTGTACCGGGGCTCTGAGTCACCCTGAAGGGCAGAGAGAGGCATGTGAATACCCCATGAGCCCGATCAGCGGGCCTGGTACCCACACATATGTGTGGAAGGAGGAATCAGATTCTCAGAGAAGACTGACATGATGTATAACTGCAACAGTAAGAGAGGAATGCAACCTGACCTCACATTCCTACAGCCCTGGTCAGCCTGGGGCACTTCACAGGACTTTAGCTTTTTTCCCTCATGCTTCTATACAGCATGTTGCACTTAGCAGTTCTCAGGCTCACTGGAAGAGAGTACACAGCAGAATAGCCCTCTGCTCCCTTCCCACCTCATGGACTTTCCGGCAGTGCAGTTTGATGGAGCAGAGGGAACGTGCAGTGAAGCTGCAAGCCTCAAACTCGCAGCGATAGGCTGGCTCTTTGCTGTGCGTGTCCAGGTGTTTTCTCAAGTCAATGAGATTCTTGCAGCTAAAAGGAAATGATAAGGGAACAGAGCTGAACACTCTGTAGCACACACACTCACGTGCCTTTCAATCTTCTCCGTCACCAGCCTGGGAAGATTGAAAGCCCTGGTCCTCACCTGTAGTCACAGTAGTCACACTTGAATGGCCGTTCCTCACTGTGCCGAAAACGAATGTGATTGCGCAGGGAAGAAGGCAGCGGGCAGGTCATGTCACACAGGGGACACTTGTAATGGTTCACTGTGTGAAAGAATGGTGGAAAACATTACCACAAAGCAGCACACACTCTTCAGAGCCTCAGCTGGAAGCAAGGGCCTTTACTCACCGTGATTCCTCATATGGTCACGAAGTAGCCTCTCTGTGGCAAACCTCTTGGAGCAGTGAGAACACTGAAACCTCTGCTCTGCAGCATTGGAGCCAGGGAGAAAGGGGAGTGGGTCGCCAGAAAAGAGATCAAAGCAAAGATAACAACATAAGTGAGGAAAAAGAGGTAGTTACAGTGGAGCTGGGAATCCTTTTCTCCAGGCAGTGATAGCAAACACTGACTACAAAGCCAAACAACAACAACAACAAAAAAAAAGAACCAAAAACCAAACCAAAACCACCCCACCACACACCAATTTGCCTTCCCTTCGCACAGTCTCCTTGTGCTGCCAGTGCAGGAACTGGGGAGCAACCAGCACACACACACACACACATACACATTGCCAGCACAGCACAAGGGAACTCAACAACCGAATCCCAGTGCTGCTGCGAGTGCCTAGTTGCTGCCTTTGACTTCAGTCCTGGGTCCCCACAGCAGGAACAGCTCCAGCTGCACCAGTGTGAGCCCCACATAGCCTTGTCAGCCTCCAACACTCCTGCCTCTGCAAGATGACACTTCTCAAGAGATTCACCAGTATCTGAGCTCCCAGTCATCAGAGAAGCCAGGCTGTTTCCAAGCACACTCGTGCCCTTTGCTCACAAAGAACAGGCAGCTCTAGCAAACAAATGGCCCATTCCCAGGACTGCTCACAACCCATTCCTCCCCTGCCCGCAGGAGCTTACGGTCCAGTGCAGTCTGACGGCGGATATGGTCAAAGAACTTGGTGTTGTTGGCAAACATCCCCCCACAGGTAGGACAGGCCACCACCTTCTCCTGCGTGTGGCTGCGCAAGTGCTCCCGTAGTTTGCAGCGCCCTTTGAAGGTGCAATCACAGTCTAAACAGAAACAACAGGATGCCATTAAGATCCTTCACACATGGGCCACGATCCAGAACCTGACTGAATGGCAGGCTTCTTGCTTCTGTTTTAACTAGGAAGAATCAACTCCCGCCTCCAAAAAGCCCCCAGAGCAGGGTCACAGCAGGATGAGATCACTAGTGCACAACTGGCATGGGCCTCCCTAATGGCAAGCAGCTAAGCCACTGTTGTGGTTTTGCTTAGTGAGGGGGGCCTAAGGTGGTGGCTTCTGTAGGAAACTGCTAAAAGTCGCTCCCCTTTGTTCCGTGGACTCGACCGGGCCTAGGGCGGACCCACTGCTGGCCAAGGCTGAGCCGATTGGGAGCAGAATGTCCCGTGATAGCGCCTCTGCGATAACGTATTTAAGAAAGGGAAAACAGAAAAAAAAGGGAGAAGAGAAGATGTGACGAAGCTGAGCAGGGGCAGAGGCCCAGAGGGGGAGGCGCAGGCCTCCGGGGCCTTGCAGGCCTCACCCTCTGGTCTCTCGCCAGGCGGCCGACTGGGCCCAACTCAGCCCAGTCTGGCTGCAAGAGGTGGAGAGGAGAGAAGATGGGATGAATAACGTGAAGAGATCCTGAGAGGCTTTTTGAGGCTTCTGCCAGCCCATTGTGAAGAATGAACTTTTCTTGTGAGAGAAACAGCTGCAAA
>WHYT01017811.1:200018-218177 GCA_009806455.1 Tetrax tetrax
AGGGGAGGGATGTGAGGAGTTCTTCCCCCAACTGTGAAGCAGCGGCGTACAACAACGCATAATGGACTGACCGCGACCCCCATTCCCTCTTCCCCCCTGTGCCGCTCGGGGGGGGGGAAGGTAGATCATGTTAAGCTCGGGAAGTGGGGGGGGTGGAGGAGGTTATCTTGTTTTTCTGTCTCATTATCCTGTTAGTTGTAGTAATAAATGAATAGTTTTCCCCAAGTTGAGTCTGGTTTTGCCCGTGACGGTAAGGATTTCTCCCTGTCCTTATCTCAAACCTCGAGTCGTTTTTTCTTAAATTATGTCTCTTCTCTTAAATTATCTCTCCCTATTCTCTCGGAGGGTGGGGGGAGTGAGCGAGAGACTGCGTAGTCTGGTCCGGATCGGGGCTAAACTACGACAGCCACTTGCACAAACACAGGAGGGAGAAATTATTGGAAAAAAAAAAAAAGAAAAAAATGGAGCCTTTTCTTCTAGGTACTAATTAAATATAAATGAAAAGTTCAATTAGGCACTCGACTGGATCCCCTGAAGGAAGCTCTACAGGAACATTTCACTAGGACCGTGAACACATATTTTTGAAGTTCAAGAGGCTTTCTGAAATCCTGCCAAGGAGCGCAGAGTTCTCCTGTACAAAGCTCTAGAGAGACCTTGCATGCACCCACTAACCTTTCCAGCCACAGAGGACCACATGGTTCTCCTTCCCCGCTGCCTTGTACTCTGAACAGAAGCTATGATCCTCCACGTGTCGATAGAACCACTCGGGATTATCAAATGATCTCTGTTGGAGATATAATAGAGTGAAGAGATCAGCATGAGATGGCCTCAGCCAGAGCACAACAGACGCTTTCACACAGCTACAAACACAGCCAACAGGCAAGCATGCAGGTGAGCTGCACGACAAAAGCAGCTCTCCTTCCCTTGGCTGCCATATCACAGGTAACACAGAGCAAAGTAAACCTAGGTCCCCTGGTCTCACCTCACAGTACTCCCACAGACACAGAAAGTTCTCCTGGATCTCAGGGATGATATTGCGGCTCTGGAAATCCAGCTGGCAATGGCTCACATCTGACTGGCTTTGCAGGGCCCGCAGCCCCCACTGCTTCAGCTTGGTGTGGTAGCAATGGAAATAGACATGGCGAATGAGGTCAGCTGAGCTCTCAGGGGAACAGAAACCACATTCCTGCCACAAACATGTGTATTCCTCTGCAACGCAAACAGGAGATAGACAGTCTGTAATGGCTCTCCAAGCAAAGCTCAAGTTTCCACAAACAGAGGAACACCCAGCTTTTTTCATGATATTTCAGTCCTGCAACAGGCAGTGCTGCTCTCGGAGAGGAAGAGCCTCTCGCAGTGAAGTATCTCAGAGAAGAGGGAGGGCGGGTGAGCCGCAGCCATCAAGGCTGCTAGCTCCTTACCGAGAGGGTCCATTTCATCCCGGTGTTCCCCAGGAAGGTGCTGCCGCAGATGCTGGGCCACGTGCTCGCAAAACTCCTCCATCTTCGAGGCCACGTAGGTGCACACCTCCCACTCGCACTGCAGCACCAAGGCCCCCTTCCCGCCGGCCTTGGCGGGCGGCATGGCGGAGGCTGCCGGTCCTGAAGGGCAGAGTGGAGACGCCGAGGGCTCCCCTCACCCTTGCGAACACCCACTGCCCGAAGCGGCCCGGCCGCTGCTCAGCAGGCCTCGGCGAGGGCTGGGGCGGCCCCGCGCTCCAGCGGCGGCGGCCGGAGCCGCGGCTGAGCAACCGCGGCAGGCCACCGGATCCAGCGGCACTGAATCGGCGGGTGCGACAGAGGGGGAGCCCCGAGGAACCCCGGGCAGAGGGGGGCGCAGCAGACAACCCCACTCAACCCCCGTTCGTTCGTTCGCTCGCCCGCCTGCCCCTGCCCCCGCCGGGGGGCGCCGGCACCCAACGGACCGCGCCCGCCCGCCCAATAGCAGCCACCGTCGCCCAACCACAGACCAATCCCCGCGCAGGAGCCGGGCGGCACGCGTGCAGCGGCCAAGAGGGCCCGCCGGGAAGTGGCGCTGGCTCACAAGGGTTCCCAGGCGGTTTGGGGCTGACCAGCGAGAGAAGTCTCTTCAGACACCCACAGGAATAACTCGTGTTTGGTTTTGGGAAACCCGGGGGCCCGAGACCACTTCTGTTATTATAAGATTTGGCACGGTACCTGGCTTTGTGGTGGTGGAGCACGAACACCGCCACAGGCTTTGCTACAGCTATATACGTTAATTTCTGGTGCCTCCAGAACTGTTCCTCGTGTAAAGAAGAGGGTCCTCGCAGCACGAAGAACACAGTCAAAATCCACGCAACTGGGCATCTTGGCCAAGTGCCGAATACAAAACCCATCTGCATTGTGGTTCCTGCTGTGAGATAATGCAACATATTCTCTTTATTCAGTAAAGACTGAAATGACAGTTTGAATTAAACAAATACACATTGACCACTATATCTGCTGCTCCAGGCTTTTGTAACACAAAATGGAGATACAATTCTCAGAAACTTTGCTTTGGCATGGTAAATGTCATGCCAAAACCAAATGGGATTCATAAAATGTGCCACAAAGCGTGCCTTGCCAATACACCATTGCTTCTGTAATTCCTGTCCCACACGAGCTCTTTCTTCTGTGACTGGAAAGTACATGCTCAAATTGACAAAATTACACAGAAAATCTGGGTCTGATGCTTTTTCGAATTAAAATGTAAGGTAAGACATGGATCGCACCTAAAAGAAGGCTGACTGAGTTTTTATTTTCTCTCTATTTTCTGCAGAATCTGTTGTTTTCAACATAATTATTTTGTAATCAGAACAGAACACACCTGGACTGGCTAGTCAGTGCAAAGCTATTAGCCTGAATGGGGCTGGGATTTAACTTGTATATCCTAACCAAAGTATATAAACACCCTTCACAGGAGACAAAATTATCTGGGAAGCCTGCCAGGAGGCAGGTGGCAAACTAAGCCTATCGCTTGACAAAGCAAAGACAGCCCTCTTTTGTTGTGACTTTACATCTGCCCACGCTTCCCCAACCCGCCTGGTGCTTCCTGCCTTTTCTATTACCTGCCAGCCAAATCCGAGACACCTGTGGGTACCAGGATGGGGTGGCCAGGAGCGGATGAGCCAAAATAAGACTTGCCTTAGGTAACAAAGCATATATACATGGTGAAAGACTCTGTACACAGGAGCTCGAGTCTTCCATGAGCTTGACTGTGTGATATCCTCCTGGTCCTGAGCCCCGTGTCTGAGCAGGCAGAATACCCAAGTAGTTCTGCAAGTTAAGAATATTGGGAATTATTCAGGATGTTATTTCAACTCTGCCTTCCCCTCTTGCCTCGATGGCCCGAGCAGATGCAGCCTTTGTCAGCTGCTGCTCTTTGTATTTATTTTTCTTCTGAAGGAAAAGAACAGTTACACTTAAAAAAAAACCAATAGCCTTCCCCAGGAAGGCAGTTCACATGACAGACTAAATTAATCTCTGGGCCACTGCTGCGGAAGGCACGTGGAATGAGGAAAAGGGATGGATCTGACCTAATAGATCCGCAAGCTGGCAGCAGACTCCACAAGAGGAGAAATATTTAATTACGGGGAATGTATTGGCGCCAGTCTTGTCCTGCTCTTGCAAGATGAGCACAGCAATGCTGCACACCAGTCTGCTCTGCTTGTACACAAAACGCTCCAGAGATCATTTGCCTCACCACCACCTGTCCTCACTGTATTGATCTGTTGTGCTAGCCATGTGGCAGGGAAAATAGCTCTCTTAAAGCAAATATGGATATGTTTCAGAACTAGGATAAAAGCTACAGTGCTTAAAGGAGAACTTAAAGGCTAAACTCTGCTTCTTGGTTCAGGTATTGCAGAAATAGACTTGCTACCATTTGGAGCCTGGGAACAGAGGAATGGTTGTAACAGGCTTTCCCAAAGGTCCCTTTAATCCAGGTCCAGCAGCAGTGTTAAGAACAGGTCCTTTCCTGGCTGCTGTTTCCCCTCCTGGCACCTCACACTTTCCCCTCTCCCTACAGGTGCTAGTGCATGCCATGAAAAACCTCCTGGGCTCACAGAGCCCAAAGATCCAGTTTTAACTGTGTAATGCACAAGGTAGCCTGTGGGGTCCCAGAGAGACTGTACTACTCCCTGACTAAGGCCTGCTGTGTGTGCACCTTGAACAGCGCATGGGTACCTCACACTTACACAGGAGAAGATGCTCTTGGCCCAAGCCTTGTTTTTCCAGCCAGGTTCCTTACCTGCAGGGAGATTGCTCATCACTGCAAGACTTAACAACCTTTCCTTTTACCCCAATATTTTTCCATCAGTAAACCTCAACTCAATTTTTGTCCACAAAATGTCATCTTAGACAGGAAAGAGACTCTTCGGGAATGATCCACACTGACCATGCAAATTGGAATGAAACACACATCAGGAGATTTGCATTTAAGCAAATCTCAAACAAGATATCATGGAAACATCACTGGACTGTAGAAAACATATTTCCCTCAGGCTCAGCTGGAATTTGACCAGTGGAGTATGAGCACTGACTTCACTCTGCTCTGGGAAGCTCATGACGGACAGCCCTTCTTCAAAGTCCTGCAGAATCAGAGAGCTGGGACTGGTCAGCAGCAACAACAATGGAAACAGGTGAGTTTCAGCACCTTGACTTTTCACAAGCGTAAAGATGAATCTTCATGGAAATATCGGGGAAAAAAAACATGTCGTGCTATTCCTGGGCTCCTATTAAAAAAAAAAAAAAAACCCACAAAAAAACCCCACCAACCAACCAGAAAGAAGAACTGTCTAAAATCAACATGTAGCATCTTTAATGTCCCAAGAATTTAACAGTATCTATTAGTATGTTCCACCTCCTCTAGACTGAATTGATATTCCTTCACAATGCAATATTTTTCCAAAAGGCAGTTAGATTGAAGTGATGTGAAATATGATTCAATTTACCTGGAAATCATATAAACTCGGGCCTAAATCAGCACTCCCTTCCCCAATGCTGCCAACACCAGAGTTATCTAGAGTTTTACTAGCTCAGCATCAGATCCTGCTGAATAACTTACTGAAAACAAAAGGTTTAGTTACATGAGGCTGGACTGCTAAGTTAAAAACAGAGTTAGAGGATAGACTCATTACATTGCTTGCTTTAAAAGAAGTTGAGCAGAGGAATAACTGTGAGTATATGAGTGAAGTAACTACAATAGCACAGCATCCATCTGTAAAAGTAAGGAGATGTGGAAGTGTTTTTCTAATGTCCTTATACCATAGTAAAGATGTTAGGAAAACAGGACTGCAGAAGTGCAGAGCATCAGATATGTGCTAGAAATGGCCACAGAGAAGCAAGATCAGTTAATACAAAGAGGTTGTAGGATTTGGCAATATCAGACTGCAGAATAAAAGAATAAAAGCTGCCCACAGCTTTTCCACTGATACTATTTTAGAAATATGCCTATTCTGAAAATTAAATATAAGACTCTCTCCTTGGCTTCAGTCCTCCTCCAAAAGTTCTGTGCTGAATCAAGGTCTAAGTCTTCAACTGGATGAGTTATCACAAGTATCAGACCATGATGGAGCTCAACGAACTGTGCTATACAGTTCCGACTTTTCCATCAAATTGCAACGCTGTTATCTCTTAAAGAACTGTCATGAAAGGATGTGAAGTTTCCAATGCAGAAAGTACAGTTATTTCTGCCAATTATACCCACTCTGCCACAGCTTTTCAGCCCCAGCTACAGGTGCACACTGTGTACCTGTGCTTCTGGCTGTTCTCAGTAAAAACAGCCCTGAAAAGGGATTAAAGCGGGGGAGATTTCTTCCTTGGGCTGTAGAAAAGAGCTGGCCTCAGTAAACAGAATCCTCTCAGCTGCAAAAGTTGATACCCATTTCTGGCTGTGTCCTAGCTTGTCCACAGATACTCACTGGTCAGTATGCAGGCTCCGCATTCACCTCTATTATGACTATAAACTTTTTGGGGCACTGTCTCTTGCAAAGTGTTTGCCTTGTGCCCAATCCTGGGAGAAGTCTTTCTGGTTACTACTCAAACACCAAAACCAAGCTGCAGTTGTCCAAAATTGCTACTGCTATGGCCCAACAGAAAACATTTGGGGTAACCTTGAGCCGGCACTGAGATTCTGTGTTGTTTAAACCCTCCACTCTTCCCATTTTAAGATCTCCACGTGTATGTGCACCTGGGGACACAATGCTGTACAAATGAAAGTGACAAATGGAGCCAACGGAGCTTTTCACATCCTGAAAAGCTGAAGAGTAAAAAGATAAATCACAATTTTAGAGATCAAACACATCAGCCGTAGAACGGCTGTTTGCGTCTGCTCCGGAGAACATGGCTGTGTGGTTTCCAAGGGATTAGCTTCAAAGTTCAGTTCTCTGGAAGATTTCAATAAAAGCCCATATGGACATTCCTCCCTAGCCCCACAGGTGCGAGCTCTCTGTTCAGGCACAGCCTGCTTGCCAGGATAAAAAAGCTGTCTCTGGTATTGCACCTCATACCTCTCTGCCTCACTTGTGCCAAAATGCTTTTCTGATCTCGCAAAGCTTTGTCCAGGCAGAGGAAGAGGAAAGATGCCTTACAGAAAAAATCACACATACCCTATGGACAGGTTGCTGTATTCCAGGTTGGTCAAGAAAACGGAGGCAGGCCTGCCATCAGCCTCTTGGGGGACACGGCTGAGACACTGTATCCCTCTTTGTGCCTTCCTCGATAACTCTGATAACACAACAGGGTGCCCAAGTCTGTATTTGCTGTGGATACAAAGCACACTGAGCGGCCAGCTCCTTTTCATTTCCACTTTTGCTGCACTGAGATCAAAGCTCACAGAGTGATGTGCTGAAGGTCAGCAACTCTAGAAGGGCAAGGAGGAGCTAAACCACAGCACTTCTGCTGAAAGCAGTAGAGGCTGTACAGTTAAATCAAATTTTGCTGACCCAAAGGGGAAATGCAGGATCCCTCAGAGCTCTCTTTGGAAAACAAAAGACAAAAACCATCAGCCAGCCATATCTGGCACAGAGGCAGCTGCATGGAAACTTACATAGCACCCAATGCTGAAATACAGGGTAGGGCCCCCAGTCTTTCGTCTTTGCAAATGAGCAGCCCTCGCTGTTGGGCTCCTAAGGGATGATTTTGTATTAATAATGCTTCCTTCCTAACTTGGTGTACAGAGGTGATGAATTTGATTCTTCTGTGACAACTTCTTCCAGCTGCTCTATGCTTTCACTGAACTCCTCTAACGCTCATTTCATTCCTGCAGTCCCTACAGATTTTGGCAAACGAGTGTACCAAGGAGTGCGAGTGAAACACACAGTCAAAGACCTTCTTGCTGAGAAACGATCTGGGCAGAGCAGTGGCTCCCGCCTCAGTGTAAGTCACTTCCCACTCCCTTCTCCCCCTTTTATTTTTAACCAGAAAAGTCATGTCATGTAACCATCTGGTTCAAAGAGCATTTATGTTGAGTTCAGGGCACTGCCAACATTAACAACAAATAGCAAAAACATTTGCAACACTAGTGTTTGCCCCAAGCAATCACAGATGGCTTCTTAATTATTTTTTTTTACATCAGTGAACCTTTGAGAGATTAAAGTCTTTTATTTTATTTTTTTTAAGCAAACCAGTAACGCTAAGTTTCTCATTCCTTTCACATCCTGCATTGGACACCTTTCCAAGTCAACTTCCTTTTTCACTAGCTACATTTGAACAACTCAGTGCCACAAAAATAGATGTTCTTCCCTGAATGTTGTGCTCCTTCCAGCTCCTCTCTGGCATACGAGAGTGCCAGGGGAGACGCAGTGATGTTATGGCCTGGAAAGAGGCCAAGCATCAATTTGTAAGAGATTCTTTCTTTTTAAAGTGGTTCTATGGCAACAGGAAACACAAGTCAAATTATAGTATGCTACACTGTTTCTTCTCAATTCCTAGCCAGAAAAGCAATGCTGTCCCTAGAAGAGCCACCATATTGCAGGTGTCAGCACGTGGCATCCAGTGGCACAGTAAGCCATTCCCTGCGTGCTCTCAAGCTCACTTTTATTCAGCAGCAGCACTTCACTTCCAGGCTGACTGGGAACAATGGGGCCACTAACAGATGAGAAGATGCAGACAAGCTGCTGAACCTGTGTCCTGGAAGGAAAGAGTGAGAGCAGACATCTGAATTACTGACAGCAGAAGACACATATTGGGAGTTTTGATGCTCTTTTCCTCCCAAGCCATTTGCCTCAGGCTTTTTGCCTTTAGCAAAACAAAGAGACCTCAAAGAGACTTGCAAGTATTTTTCTCACTGTCACTTTCATGCATGTTAACTTTGTGTAACAAAACAGGCAGAAAAACAGCATGAGTATTACCAAAGCAAAATCTAGCTATAGATCTCTTCAGAACCTTCAGCTAATGCAGAAAGGCAGAAGACCTCCTGAGCCATGGACAGTCACTGGGAAACATATGCTGCCACCAGGCAGGCATTTGGGAAAACTGCTTTGGGGAGCAGCAGGAAGCAACTGCTGCATTGGCACTCACTGAGAAAACATATCCTGGTGGATGACTATTATGCTTTACCTGCTCCCTTTCGGAGGTGCCAGCTTCAACGGCTGCAATCAAAAGCCCTAGGAACTGTAAAACACTTGCTGCTTGCTTTATTGCCCTTTGCTTTGTATTCCAAAGCTTAGCAGTTGTGTGTCTATCTAATGCAAAATCAGCCCTGTTGCTAATTCCCTATAAGTTGAAAAATTATTGTCCAGGGCAAACATCCGTATTTGCTCGAATGTATCATGAAAAGAACAGCTGTAAGTGCAGCTCTGTTTATCTGAAATAATACAATCCAGAATCAAAGCAAACGGCAGATAACTGAACACCTCTTTGTGTATTTATGATGCAGTGTAATTTAGCTGCATCTTTTGTTTGAACATGATATTTGATCCAAAATCTGTAAGCCTTTGTTGTGCAAGGGGAGGTCTACGGGGATCATCTGTGCTGCTACGGAAAGGTCACTGCCCCTCAAAGATGAGCTGCTGGGTTGTTTACTGAGGCAGCAAAACAGGAACTATTTCATGATAGCCAGGCTCTGCACACATTAAATGATAGGAAACTAGTGTGCACCATGATGAAAACCACACAATTTGGGCTTCTGAGTTCCCATCAGCTGCAGGGCAGAAAGGCTTGGTCCCAGGCTTTAGGGAGGCTCTGACATTCTTTCCTTTGACTCATCCACTGTGCAGGCACGAACTAGCAGTTACCCTCTGCATGATAGAAGGATTACCCTCTTTTCTCAGGGTAACTGGTAGGTACACAGATGAAGCACTACATCCAGCAGCACTCAGAGGCCAGGGACAGACCACTCAACAAACTTGCTGTCAGCAAACCAGTGAGGTGCCCTGCCCAGACTAAGCTTAGCTTTTAGTATTATTTTTTGTTACTTCAGCTGCTGTACTAGAGATTGGGCCCAGAGAACAGATAGACTGAAGCTAAAGTATGGTTAAAGGGCACTATAAGTTCCCAGTGCAGGACCAGGCAATTATTTTAACCTAGATCTTACATGTAGTCCCCCAGTGCAGCCTTGCAGCTGAACAATGCCCCTGGCTTACTAAGGCAGTGAAGCAACACAGCTCTCTGGAGTACCCACAACCAGTATCTCTACCAGGTCCACGTGCGAGGCAGGCTGAGACCAAGCTTATCAACAGCTGAATATGCTGCGGGCTCAAGTGATGCTAAACAGACACACTGATGTGTTGCAGAAGACCCAGCTACCCCAGTCCCACAGCACTGAAAGGAAGTAATGCAGGGCGGAAATGAACTAATGGGCTTAAATTAAGCCAAGCAATTTGTCACCTGATAAGGAGCCAGGAGGCAAGTGAAATGTAGGTCTCTGCAAGTATGCTGGTGCCTGCTGTGATGAAGGGCAAAGATGGGCTGCTGCAGAGGTTCTTGCATTTCAATTAAGGCAGGTAAAGCCCTTGCAGCTAATGTCAACTCTGTGGCTATCCATCGTAGGCGTGCACAAGAGGACCTGCTGCCTGTGATGCACAGGCAGATGGTTTCAGTGGCTGTTGAACAGGCAGGATCAAAGATGAACTGAGACGCACTGCTAATTTGAAGCGCTCCATACTAGAGGCTGGGAGCTGTGCCCAGGTACCTTCATGTCCTTCCAGCAAAGCATCTCAGCTCTCATCACTGCAGTCCTTTGCCCTGTAGGCAGCATCAGTGCTACCTGCATCTGCAAACTCAATGTTTTCCTCAAAAATAATATTGGTGGTGCCCAATAACTGTATGAGACTACTTCCCAGTGGAGTGTCAGGACTCGGGTCTTTCAAAGAGATTCCTCCTCAATGAATGTGGACACGAGCTGGCTGCTGGATACACTGGCCATGGCCAGGCAGAGGAGGTGGTGGTGAAAAACCCTGAAGCAGGAGAAGTTATTACTGAAGTGACATGGATGCTGAGAGAGGGGCGTCTGCTGAGACCAGATTTGCATGTGGAGGCTTTAGCTTTGCAGTGCAGTGTGCCTTAGCAGCTATGATCCTCACTGAGGTCTGCGGTGAAAAATGGCCCAGCTGGAGACAGGTGCAGGCCCCAGCCCTGACCCTGCAATGGGAACACTCTCATCTGCCCGCAAGCCAAAGGGCTCCTTCCTGAGACCTCCTATCACTCCTGCAGCCCGTGTAACTTGTGTGGGCTCAGAGCTCATTTTCATGATGGAGCAGGGAGCAGCTGCAAATCTCCCTCAGCAGTAAAAGGAAGTCCTAGCACTGGCAAATTTAATTCAAATCTAAACCTCTAAATTTGGTTGCTTGCTATGGCAGGAGCCTCCTGTTTGCACTATGCAAACTGGAAATCGCACACCATCATCACTGGCCAGGGCAACGACACAGCTGAGGTAAATGCAGCGTGGACACTGTTTCTGCTCTATGGGTTTGGAGGTCTGGAAACAGAACTCAATGAAATTCCATGTACGAGCTCTACTCTAGAGGAGCAGATGCCTCTGCCACAGTGCTTTGTAAGGAATTAGCCACCGTGTGAGCACCAGGGTCACTCAGGGCTAATTCTCCCTTTCCTAGGGACCAAAAGGAGATTATTATTATCAGTATTGCTGTAGCACCCAAATAGGAGCTACAAACAGCTGCCTTCTACACACAGCCTGCTTGTTCTGCTAGGAGGGGCTAGTTAAAGTGGCTCTATAGCAGGTAGACGCAATACAGGAGAGCTAGGCTAGAACACGGGCGGTGCAGAATCTGCCTGTTTTGACCATTTAAGGACTTAAGATACCAGCTTATTGAGACCTGTTTCCTGACAACACCAAAATGACTGCTCAGCATTATGCCTGCATTAAGGGACCCTGCAGCACACGAGAAAGAAGCCAGTTATCTTGATATTTCTACTGTTATCAACTCTACACAAGACCTTCAAAATCTCTTATTAGCGTACATCTGCTAACACCTCAGAGGCTCCAGGCTTGAAATCTTGTAATTAAGCTCTTCATACTCATAGCACCAAGATTCAAATAGTGCATCTGAACTATGCCAACAGCTTCCCAAACTATGTGCTTAGAGACCTGCCTTGCTTTAAAAATATATATATATTTTAACATGCCTTTATCTTTTGCAGGGCAGCACCAACACACCACCGTCACCATTTGTCCAAATGCCAGGTGAGGTTTTCCTCCACTGATAAATACCTTCAATGCAAGTTGGACAGTTGACCCTGCTCCTGGCTCTTCTCCTCCAAAGGACATGAAATGAACAAAGGAGCACTGGAGCAGGGCTGCCCCTCAGAGAAAGCCCAGGAGAAAAGTAACAGAAAGAGTCAAAACAGGAACAGCAATAATAAAAGAAAGGCCCCTGTAGTCTTGTATGAAGTTCCCAAAGAGGCGAAAGAGAAGCAATTAAAATAATTCCCACCTCTTCTGATAGAGGTGCCACACAGAACCTCCTTTTTTACCTCTGCATCTTCCCATTTTCCCTGAAGCTGATGAGAGAAAGTATGAAACCAGGAGCTGACCTGTTTTGTCCCTTGAGCTCTTGGGCCAGGAAAGCAGAGTGAGACTGGAACAGAGGCAGGTGGTTCCTCCTCCTCGGGAGCTGCAGCAGAGGAAGGAAGAAGCAGAGGCTAGCAAAGCTAACCTCCATCCCCCCGCCTCATACTTGAAGCTTCCCAAAATACATTTGGTTTGCTGCAGATGACAGTTATCAGCTGGATTGGGGCAGTCCAAGGCGCCAAAAGCACTTGGACTGACACATCTGTTTCAAGATAGGATTGACTCCTGCCCTGGGCAATGCTAGAGAGAAAAGGGCTCTACTTTGCACCTGCACAGGTGCCCATAGCTCTGTGGCTCCCCAAGTGCTGCTGCTGTTATGATTTCCCTTTAGCCAACCCTTTTTTTCTGACCAACACAGGCTTACCTGCCACGACTGGTTACTACGGCGTCAGGAGATCCTTCACAACTGAGTTGGATTTCCACAACACAAAGCAGTTTGTCAGTGATGTCCACTCATCCCCTCTAGGGTCCAAGCCCTTCTCGTGTGATTCCTCTACCACTCAGGGCTACCCGGCACTTCTGGACCCATTTCTCACCGACCAATACGGGGATTACCGTGCTACTCCTCTCACAACTGGTACCAGCAACTTCTTCAGCCCTTCTTCTGTGCACCCTCTCCTGCCATCCTTCCCTAACGACACAGCACACTTTCTACTAGTGAGTGAGTCTATGGTTCTCAGTCACCCAATGAAAGATTACCCACTTCAAAGCTGGGGTTAAGTGAGGGGGACTTGTGTGGGAGGGATGTGTCTGTTACAGGAGGCAGCCACAGCAGAGGACACAGCAGATGGGGCAGGGCTGAGGGGGAACTGTTTTTCCCTTTGTTCCCATCCTCCATCTAATTGTCCCCTCTTCCTATTGGAGACCAGCTCCTAAATTATCAACCTTTCCTGCTGCCCAAAACAACCACTCCGTTAAGTTCCTTAAGTTTCTAGAAACATCCTTTGTCGGCTCCAGGCAGTTGCCTATCCCTATCCCTGCCCCTTCCCAGGAACCAGCTCCATTCACACCTCCGGGGCAGAGCTCCCAGGCCCTGTAGGGTCAGGGCTGGTCAGTCCCACCAGGAGCCTATTCCAGACCTTGCCCACTATTGACAGTATGGATATTTCCTTTCAACAATTTTAACACCAAATACTGCTCCAGAGAAACAGAAACCGTTATGAGTGCTCCCAGCTAGGCTCTCGGGATAGCTTGGCTTGGTGAGCCAAGCTAGATAAGCTATTGCTTCCAGGTCAAGCTTTTATTCTTAAGGGTCTTTCTTGCCTTCTCTCCCTGTCTCCATGCAGAGAGAGCCCTGGGAGCAGACCTCACCCGACAGTCTCAGCCAGTCGGATGGTGCGTGCTCAGATCCTCTGCAAGCGCAGCCTGCTAGCGCCAGCTGCCTCTCCTCACATGAGTCTGGAGGTGTTTCTCCATACCGAAGCTCAGGTTGGACCCCAGCCATCCCCGGAGCCCAGCCCTACCCTCTGCATCCTCTTGAAGATGTCCACTACTCCCCCAGCTGTGCTGCCACCTCACCCTACTCCTTCTCACCATTCATGACTCTGGCAAATGAGCTTACCCCCAGGATGAGCCACCTCTCACCAGAGCAGTCCTCAGAGATGCCACCCCTTCAGGATAACTCTGCCTGGGCAAAAGAGGATGGAAGTCCCATCTGGGGGACTTATGAAGGACGGAGAACTTATTGATGAGAGATAAGAGCTGGAGGGAAAGAAAAATGAATCATTATTGAAGCAAACTAATTATTTGTATGCTTTTTCCTAAACCGGTCCTTCAAACAGAGGATGCTAGCAACATGCAATGCTTTATGCTCTGTTTAGAAATACAATCGCTTGGATACACCATATTTAGCTTACAGTGGTGCTTTCTAGCACCTTATCAAAGTCATCGCTCACAGTCCCACTGTACTACAAGTAAAATACACAGCCTGAAATGTCTGCACTCTATGGGCCTTTCCTACAAACAAGGATCTCAGGTACTTCTTTTTCAGATGCTGAGAAAATGGGTTGTTTTGATCCTTAAACTACATCTGCAGAGCAATGTCACGAAAAGAGATTTGGAAAGGCCGGGCAGCAAGGCAGAGGCTGGGGGAAGCCCTCCTTAATAGCACAGAGTCTGTATAATGGCATCTGGTTATGCAGTAGCATAAATGAATGACACTAATGCTAGGATGCTGTGAACATGCCGTTGTCTTGGGCAGCAGTTATTGCCACAGTAGCAAAAGCATGGCACATCTGAGCCTACGGTACAGAAGACTACAACCAAATGAAGGTCACCATGCAACACCAGGGCCTGGCAGGCAGCTCAGGGTGTTGGCAGGGACTGTTGAGGCACTGTCCTCCCTGCTGATCTGCGCACGAGGAAGCCTCATCATCCCTCCCACTTGCAATGTACAAAACACATCCTCCCCAATTTCCCTCTTGCCCTGAAGCAAATGCAGAGCTGTTCCCCCTCTTGCCTGCACCAGATCAACACAAGTGATGTGACTCGAAGCCTTGTGTCAGTGGGTGTAAGGTGGACTGCTCCCAGCCCCTCACCAAGAGGTACCCACCTGGGGCTGTAATTTGGAAAAAAGGCTGATTTTTCAGTCAGGTATCCAAGTGCCAGTGCCAGGCCGGGCCCCACGGCCACTAGAGGTAGCTCTGCACACACAATCACACACACACGGAGGAGTCCCGTGCAACCCTCACAGATTCAGCCAATTCCCCCTGCTGCGTCCACACCTGGCAGACGCTGCTCCCTTTGCCTCAGCTCGTCCCCCAGCCTGGCACCCACAGAAGCAGCAACAAAAACCTCGCTGAGGAAGAACAGGAGCTTTCCAGGGCCTGAGAGTGTGTAATGATGAGATACTTCCAGGTTCTCCTTGCCTTTTCTCCTCAAATCCTGGGGCTGACAGGGTATTTGGAGCCTTCTGAGCACCCTCCAGGGATCATAAATGGCACTGGGGTCACGCGATTGGGCCCAGAGCATCGCTTCATGCCATACGGCCTGTGGGCACCTTGGGCACCTCTCTGTGGGGAAACATGGACTGGGGACAGAGCACCGCATCTAGAAACAGGCAGCAATATCAGACCCCTGTAAGCAACACTGCAGAGAGCTGCCAAGTGGGCCAGGCCAGTCCTTCCACACAAAGCCCTTTCATTTACAGACGTACCACCTCATCCCTCATCCCGTAGCCCAGGAATGTCCCTGCACCTCGGTGCGCACGCAGCAACCATACAAGCCTCTTGCTCAGCCCACACCCAGCAGACAACACCTTCCTGGCTGTTCAGGCACCTACAAACCATCCAGGGTACGTTCTGGCATCAAAGGATGGAATGAATGCTCCCAGGGATCTCGGCAGCTGCCCCAAAGGGGAAGGCTCTGTGTAGGCTGCACTGAGACAGACCTGTCACCCTGACCCATAGCAGCACAGCTGAGAAGCAGCTGCAAGAGCCAGAGCGCCCGCAATTCTGGTGCAAAGTGCCAAGCAGAGCCCGTTTACGTCTTCGGGAGCTCAGCACATCCCCTGCTTCTACCTCCCAGGGGTCTGCAGCAGCAGGCGGCAGGGATGGGGCAGCCGCCCACAGGTATCGCTGCCCCCCTGGGGCAGCAGCCCCAGAGCCCTCCCACAGTCAGAGCTGCAGACCAGCTCCAGCCACTGTGTAAAGCTCATCCCTGCACCCCTGCCCAGTTGCTGGGCTGTGTCCTGGCTTCTGTGGGGGCCGAGCTGCCAGAGCACTGGCTCAGGCAGAGGTCTGCAGCCAGCCGGGAGCGCCTAGCTCTGGTCCTAGCCGGGCTGGGGTCCCTCCCGATGCTCCCTGATTCCCCAGCCCTGTTCAGGCCTGCTTGGAAAAGCAAACTCCAGTGGCTCTCTTGTGCTTCAAATCTCCCCTCCACCCATCCCACGGGCTGCATCTTTCTTTTTGTTAGTTGGGCCCTGGAGAGAAATAAAAAGCTTGGCTCAGGGAAAGAGCCA
Organism: Tetrax tetrax; assembly: GCA_009806455.1. NCBI lineage: Eukaryota > Metazoa > Chordata > Aves > Otidiformes > Otididae > Tetrax > Tetrax tetrax. The sequence continues at coordinate 216,007 of WHYT01017811.1, forward strand.
GCAGCCAGGGCTCTTCTGCACACATGGTAAACATGGGGCGAGGTGAACCTAGCTGCCTTCCCGTTTGGTCCACGGGCACCACACAACGCTCCCATGAGCAGAAGGTGTGGAGCATCCCAGGGTAGCACCCGCTCTGCCAGAGCTGCTCTCCTTAGCATGGGCCAGGGTAAGGCAAAGAGCCCCAGAGCGTCTCAGAGTGTGTGCAGGTCTCTTCACCTCACACCCAGCCCTTGTGCCCCCAAACCTGAGGCCTGCGCAAGCCCACAGCCTTGTTCCATGCTGCAGCTGACAACACCGCCAGGCTGAATCACTGTCCTCAGCTGCTGTTTGACAAAGTGGCAAAGTAGTCACCATCAGCTATCTCAGCTGCATCTTCTCCAAGGGCCCTGCATGGACGAGGACACCAGGGTCAGTCTGGCTGTATTCCCGTCAGGCTCTGAGGGAAAAGCAGAGACAGAAAGTTTTTTAAGCTGTTTTGGAAGTGTTTGACCCACTGTGGCATTCCGCTTTTAACCAAGACAGGGTCTGGAAATGCTCCAAAACCCAGAACATGCAAGAACACCCCAAACACAGCTACTTCATGTTTCCTTAAGGCATACAGCTCAGTCGTGACTAGAGCTAAGCAGCCTGCACGCAATACTCTGCAGTCTCTGGTTACAGAGATAAACATTACCCCAGCTCCCAGGAGTGCCAGCTCTCCCGCACAGCACCCGCGGCCTCACCAGGCTCTACCCACCCACACCAATGCTTCAGCTGGAAGCAGCCCCAGCCTCGCAAGGGCTTCTGGTCCCAAAATGTTTAGCACAGGTAGGCCTGCGTACTCCCCTGCAACCCCTCACTCTGCAACATCCCCTCTGCAACTCCCCCAGCGCAGCACACTCCTTTTTGCTGCATCGCAGGTGGAGGGAGAGGGTTCCTCTCCAGAGAGGCCCAAGGAAAAAGTCCCTGCAGAGCCATTACGAGAAAGGCTTGGCCTACCAGGAGCTGCCAAGACACATTTCAGGGCAAGGCATGGCATCACCGCTGCGACCACTCCCCACAGAAATCAAGTGTATTTGTTCAACTTAAAGGAAAAATTCAGCTGCCACAATAGCCAAACTGAACTGCTAGTAGATTATTAACAGCCTCGTCTGCTTTCTGCCTCAGCCGGCTATTCCTAGGGCACAGCAGAGACTGTGGCGCCCAGGGAAATGTTTAAATGCAACCTAAAAAACCCAAATACATCACTATTATATAGGAATTAAGGGTTATCCAAAAACTGTCATCCTACTGCACAACTGAAACCCCACCACTTGCAGCACACAGGGCAGGCCAGTACTGAAGCATGCGAGAACAGAGGAGCCAATTTGTGCAGCAAGAGCAAATAGTCTGAATTAGGGGAAAATGTAGATAAACTCCAATATCAGGCCAGCATCTGGGCAGAGGGAAGGGAGTGCTGTGGAAAGAAGTGGGGTTCAGGTGGCTTCAGCTACCTGGGTGCCCAGGGCAGACACTTTGTTACGCCACACCCGCCCACTGCCACTTTGGTCCAAAAACCTTCATATTTAACCTTAAAATGTGAAAAAAATGTGCAAAAAGCAGCTCAATCCCTTGCAGAGTCCTCTCTGCAGGTAGCAAATGAAATATGAGAGGGCTGGAGCCCAGCCTGTGCGTCTGAGGGGAAAATTCTGAGCCAGTTTTGAAGCATCTGCTTCATTTGGGGCAAGATGGATAAAACCCTGAAAATGACCCAAAAGCTAAGAGTGGGGAGGGTGGCCCCACCAGATCTTATTCCCCTAGACCCTCTGCTAGATGGAGATGTGCTCAGTTTCTCAAAAAGATAGCCCATTTTGTGGAGCCTTTGAATATTCAAATTGAAAGTATCGCGCAATCATTGATTGTCAAATCATTGGTTTCTAGAGGTTTTAAATACTTGGCATTAGGAGAGAAAAACTCAAACTTATACCCGTAGGGATAAAACAACAATATTGTCGGGATCCACCTGGCATTGCCACCGGGCGTGCGGGTCCCTTCGCCCCCAAATTTTAAGCCTGTCGCCTCTTGCCCCTTTCCCCTGCTAGGGAGCCGGGGCCGGGGCCACCGCTGCCGCTGCACCGGTCGCCCGGCGAGCTGCTGCCCGCTGCTGCTCAGCATGTCCGGTAAGCCCCGCCGCCGCACCGCTCCCCTCCCTC
>WHYT01017811.1:218197-275751 GCA_009806455.1 Tetrax tetrax
CCCGCACAGCCTGCCCTGCTCGCCCACCCCGAGCCCCAGCCTGCCTCTTGTCACCCTGCTCCCGACTCGCAGCCCGCCCCGACCGCCCCGTTGCCTGACCCCCCAACCCCATCACCCTGACGCCCAGCCCCATCCACAGCTCAGGAGAGCTGGCCGTGGCAGCTCTTCTCTCGATGCTTCGGCTCCGCGGAGACCGCGCTGGGGCCTCGGGGGGCTGGGAAAGCAAGATCCTTGGGGCACAGTGCTCTGCCATGGGACCCGGGGCTGGGGGCTGCCCAAGAGCCAGCCCCTGGGTTATAGATGGGTCCGTATCTCACCTGCCAGTTTGTCCCGCAGCGTGGCCTGTCCAGCTCCCTGCGCAGAGCAGGGCTGAGGCTGTAACGCTGCATGAACCCAAACTTGCAGAAGAGGCTGCGAGCTCGGGGCCCTCCCTGGCTACAGGGAGGCCTGGTAACAGGGTGTTTAATTCAACCCTCTCCTCATTTCCTTCATCTTCAGTTTGTTGGATAGAAACAAAATATTAAAAGATGAGATGAATAACCCCCAGCTGCTGAGAGCACAGCTCAGCAAACTCCCCTCACGGCAGCCCTGGCTCAGCTTGTCACCTTTTTGGAGGGACCTGTATGCCGGTCCCAGCACGTCCTCAACCAGAGTGCCAAGGGAGCAGTGGGAGGGCTGGGGGTGGGCAGACAGAAGGGTGAAGATGCTGTACAGCCACCAGCGACGGGGAGAGGTTATAGCAGAAGAGGACAGTGCCTACCGTGTGGGATTTCCTGGATACAGAACCCGCAAACCAAGCACTGTCTTCTTGCTGCACGCAGCAACAATAGGACAGGGAACCTACAACCAGCTGCCTCCCCTGGGGAACAGCTGACTGCAGGATGAGATGACACTGGTGTTTGCAGGATCTGCTGCTGGATGAAAATAACATCAGAAAGTTAGGACAGAAACAGAACTACCAGAGGCTTTAAGTATTTTAGCGTGAGTACAGCAAGTTAAAGTGATTTTTCAGAATAGATTTTCTGTACTAAAAATCCCTCACCAGGTAGTGACTGATGATTGCTCATTGGTTTTGGCTGGATTAAAGACATCCTAAATGCTTGTTTGAAATAAGTGGGAGTTGTACAGAATGAGCAAAATAGATAATGTAAGCTTTGCAAGAAGTGATTCATGAAAGCAGTCATATTATTTGTGTTTTGTTTAGCTCTCTTAATAACTGCCCACGTATTTCCATTGTTTTATTCCTGCTTTTCATCTGCCAGATGAAGTACTTCCCACATTTATTTTCAGGTCCTAAGAGAGGCAAATATGATTGGAATTTAAATACATTCAACAGTAGCACCAGATGGAGCTTGGTATTAGAACACCTGGACAGTAGGGTGGAAGAAGGAGATAGTAAAGAATAAAACATGTATGATTACTAAATATAATCAATGCTAACTTTTTCATAAGTGTCTGCTTGTCACAAGCTTGAATAGCAGGTGTTAAAGAAGGCTATAAACTGTGATTACAAATGACTTAACAGTCATCAGTTAATAATTTGTTAGCTCTAAGTAGACTCTGCGTAGAGCATACCTGAAAACATGTTGGATTTGCTACGTGCTCTGGAAGTCTCCCATCTTGTAAAGTGTTTTTCCACAAATTCTTTCAGGAAAGCCAAAGGTGTATCAAGGTGTTAGAGTAAAGATTACAGTTAAGGAGTTACTGCAGCAGAGAAGAGCACGACAAGCAGCGACCAGTGCAGCGGTAAGTAAAAATCTTTTGGTGACTGCTTTTTCTCTTGTCTTAGTCTTTTTTTTTTTTGCCACGAGTGTAATTTCTGGGCCAAGGAAACTGCCAAAGTCTGAGTGTAGCAGTCTGGTGAGGGTGGGGAAGAAGAACATTCAGCCAGGGAAACTGGAGCAATGATCTAAACAGGAGATGGTCTGAGCCATTAGTGCAGGGAGAAAGCAGAGCTTTGTGGTGCTCCAGAAACGTAACTCACTCTGGGATGGAAGGCCCAGGTGGATAAATTTCAGTCCAACTTACAGCTATCACAGCAACTCCAGTATCATTATGCTGGATGAGCAAGGCAGACCATGGTCACTGCCTCCCCACTTGAAATGTGACCTGGCCAGGCTGAGGCATGCACCAAACTGTTTTGCAGCATCCGGTGAAGAATATGCTCAGGGCACGCCTTCGACCCAACCCATGCAGCTTCAGGGAGCAATCAGGGCACAGCTCTGTCACATTAAAGCTCTCTTAGCCTCCTCTTTTCCACAAGTCTCAGACTCCCAGGAAACTGCTTTCAGCCGCTCCCTACCCCTGTAAGCTTTCTCTTGTTCAGTTAGATCAGGCAGAAAATTAAGATACAAAAAGTACAGTGCCTCCAGCAGCTCCCAGGCAGTGGAGAGAGTTTGGGAATTTGGGACTTAGCAACAGCCCCAAATTTTGGCTAGCAGAAAGGAAGAAAACAAGGCATGGGCAAAGACCCCTTAAAGCAGGGGCTCCTTAGAATAATATTCAAGCGTGCTTGACTGAATTCAGGTCTCTGACTTTTGCAGTACCACCTGGGCAGCTCCTAGCCCCATCCCTTCTAAAGGTGGGAATGGGAGATCTGTGTGTGTGTACACTCTGTCACTCACTCTTCCAGTCTTTGTAGGAGTTCTCTACCTCCAGCCACTCTAGTGATTTGCATAAAGAGGTTGGTAAATCATTACTTCTTCCTGGTTCATGACATTATAGCTTTGGGTGGCTTTCAGATTTCATCTTCCACCTCCTGTACCTTGTTGCAGCTGGTTGCACAGAAAGCTGATCAGCCTGCAAGCCCACAGGCAGACAGCGAACAGCACACAAAAACTGCTGGGCTTTGGAAATGCTGGGTCACTCCCTCTCCTGCAGCCCTAATGGAAGCAGCCTCTTCATCACAGCCAGGCATCACAGGGCTGCGTGGAACTGGTTTTTGCTTCCCACCGCGAGTTTACACAGTGCTTGTTTTGTGCACACAGGAAAAAGTGAAAAGTGGCAGTGCAGGAGGTTACCTTTGTGATCCGCAAAAGGTACACACTGGAGAAGCCTCAGAGGTTAGGGCCGGCAGGATAAGCTGCCTCTGTGCACTGAAAAAAGCCAAACCTGGAAACTTTTGCTGCCGGTGGTATGGCTCTGTCTGCCTTGTCACACATCTGCAGCCAAAGAGAAGAGAGGTAGTTCTATAGGCACTTTCAGCCTAGAATAACCACTATTTAATGAATTAAATGTATGGGGATGTGCTAGGAAGTTGTTGCTAGGGAAATGAGCCACTAACTCGAGAGCATTTTGAATAAAGGGAATGAAGAGGAAGTCTGTATGAATTAAAACTGAGGAAAAAAACCCAGTATTTTTATTTGCAGAGTAAAACCTGGGTCCCAAACAACAAACATCAAAAGTTCTATTCCTTTTGGGGTGGATTTCTCCCCTCTGGCAGGTCAGGTTGCTAGAACAGATTGATCTGTCCACTTCAGCTTCCAGCATCCCTCAGAAAATGAGACTGTTCATCTTCATAGAGGCATGTAGCTGCGTTAGAGTGGGGAGCAATGTCAGAGCTGCTTCCCAAATTACATCAACAGTAAGCATGGCAACCCAATCTGATGCCTGCATAGAGATACCTGCAATTGTCTGTAGTCATGTTTCAAGAGTTGTCACTACAGTTTGTTAATTACTCATTCTCAATCATTTTTATCCCTACAAATAATTTGAGATCCCTCCACTGTGGAATCCATGGTCCTAGAAATTAACACATGTTAGTTTCAAAGGCAGCTACATCTCTGCTGAATTAACTGTAATAATGCAGTAGGAAGAGCACACTAGCAGGGTGCTGTATCAAGGGCTTTACACCAGGCCGGTGTTGTGCTCCTCCAGGGCTGTTTCAGGCTCAGGGAAAAATCATGTTATCCACATTAATCTTATTCTGTCAATGCTAGGGAAGTTTTCCATGTCAGAGCAATGAGGTAAATAAGGTTTACATAATAGGTTGAAGTGAAATCTTTACTTACCTCAGTGTGTAGAAAAATGCTCTCCTGTGTTATAGTATCTACAGTTTATTTTCTTCCCTTCTCTTTGGTCAGGTTTCTTGGGGCAGCAGCAGCAGCATCCAGTTTTCAGAGTCTGTGTCTCCTCCTCACTCAGGTTGGTACAAAGCCCATCCACATGTCCCTTCCCACCCTCTTCCCAATTTTTTCCCACAGCCCAGAGTCTTTCCAGCCCTTGGTTGAGGCAAGCACTACCAGATAACCAGCAATGCAGCCAATCAGCACAGGAAAGGAGTCCATGAAATGCAGATGAGGATGCCGTGAGGCCAGCAGAGTACATATTACCCAGTTCAGGAGCATGCTCTAATTGTGCAATTTCTTTTTCCCACAGCAAGCAGCAAGATTCCCTTGAGGAAGGGATGCTTATCCCCTAGGGAATAACACTGCTGGCATCACCTTCTCGGGACTGCAGCCTGTGGGTCTGGTTGGAGCCAGAGGGTCAGATTGCCCCGGAGCATTTTGCTGAGCTCCAGCAGAGCTGGCTGTTCTCACTCTCCTGGCAGCATCCACAGGAGTGAGAGGAGTGTCAGGTTTTCAGCAACACAAAGAGTTTCTTCCTTCTGTAGGTGAATATGAGCAACTTGATCTGGTTGAAGATTTCCCTGCTTCTTGCAGGGAGGTTGGACTAGATGGCCTTTAAAGGTCCTTTCCAACCCTAACAATTCTATGATTCTGTGATTCTAATATCCAAGGAAAGGGGAAAGGGGATGGGAATAGCACTTTGGGCTCACAGATCCTTCCATTATTCTGCAGCCAAAGCAGAAAAGTAACAGGTTGGGCAGGTGTCTACATGTATATATATATTGTATAGACAAGGAAATTATTACATCATCAATATTTGGGAATCAATTTGTTTACGTTAATACAGAAATGTGAGACATACCAAAGTTTTTTTCAGGCTGGAAAGTCTCTATCTGTTTGGGTGCTTCTTGCTTACTCTCCCCATCCAGCTAAACACTGCCACCGTGAACCTGCAAACAATTATGACTCTGAGCAACTCTACCCACGTGCAGTTCCATTTCCTTCAGACCTGTGCCCCTCCATGCAGACAGGGCTTTGCTTTTAACCACATTTGAACATGGCATGAAATAATAATTCTGAGAAGGCAGGTCTGCTGTGAGCTTTCATGTCCCCAGCAAGCATGTTACAGTACAGTGAAAGTCTGACCTTATAGCTTTCCAGGAATTCGCACCTTTGCCAATAACACTATCTGGATGCAATGCCGCGTTATCACTGGCTTCCTCCATTTTGTCTGCTCAGAAGTTTGTCTCCTGTCTGGCTGTTTAGAAGATAAAAGAGAAAATTACTCTTCTGTTATCGCCTTCTTCCTGCAGATGTAGCTACCCTGCATCTGGAGACTAGGTGAGGCAAAGGTGCAAGCCATCTGCCAAGCTGTGAAGCATAAATCACTGCATGGCAAGATTCTACGTCTGTAAACAGTTGGCATTTGAAAGGAGGCCAGAGGGTCAAGAGTCTGAGGGAGTTTCCAGCTGGATCCTTGTCCAAAATGGCTGGAACTAGAAGAGTTTCCAGCAGTATTTAAAGAGCTTTGCGGCTTTCCAAGGGGACTAAAGTTCCCCAAGTTATTTGCATGCTTTTGAACACCTGGTATCTGCTTCCCTAGAAAATTCACCCTGAACTTGAAGGACCTTTTTCCTTATCTAAATCCATAGGCCTACTGAACATACGAGAGTCCTGAAACTTGGCCTGGGGCAACACCTGCCCTTTGTGAAGACAGGTACTGAATAATATGCTACTGTCTGGTTTACCTTCTCTTCTAGCACCCTTTGATGCAGAACCCATCTCTTCTGTTCCCAACTATTGTCCATCCTGGCAGTTTTCAAATTGCCTCTCTTGTGAAGAAAGTCCTAGCTATTTGGAGCAGCTGGCGGATTCCTGTCTTCAGACAGATGTGCCCTTAGACCCAGCCTTCAGTACTTACCAGACGTCCTCACCATACACCTCAGACGCTTTCCAGCCAGTCCCGCTCTGCTTCAACCAGGGCCTGGTAAGATTTGTGTCCCAGGGAGCTGCCACAAGCACACTCAGAGGGAAGATGGAGAAGGGGGTCACATCCTAGGGTGAAACAGCAGCAAGCTGATTTGGAAACGTTGCTGCTTTTAGGGGCATGGGATACAGCCACAGCAATGGAGGCTGGTTGTGTAGACTTCTGCATGGTTTCGCATTGGGAGCAGAGGACAGGGAGGCCCAGCCAAACCTGGAGAAAGGCTGCAAAATAGGGAATGTCCTTTTTACAGATCCCGTAGATTTTCTGCAAAGAATAGCCCAGTTTCTGCTAGCAGTTGTCTAACTTGCTAACAGTAATGTTACAGGAACTGCCTCTTGGGTTTACGTCCTCAAGGGCCAAACCATCTCCCCAGGTAGCCAGACCCTCCTGAGAAAGACAACAGCATGGAAATTCTGGCTGCTGTCCACATTTCCCCAAATGACACCCTGAAACATGACGTTTGTTGTTTTTTTTTTCTTTCTAACTCTAGGCTGCCGGATCCCCCAGTTCAGCTGATCTGCCCAGCCCGTTAAACTATAGCTGCTCTCCTCCTCAGCTATCTCCTTTCACCCCGCTGACCCACAGCCCACCCTCTGCTCTGGACACCAAGACCTATGGCTACACTGCAGAGGAGTGGTCCTGCCATACCCCCTCCCCATACACCACCTCTGCCTGCTGCTGCACAGCCTGTGGCTCCCAGCATGTCGACAACAGGGTCCCGCAGTACTTCCCTTGCCCCAGCATGGACTACATGGACTACCTACCACCCGTGGCCATGGCTGATGACTTCTTCAGAAGGGATAGGAACTGTGACATCTGCTATAGCTAATGAGGACTGTGGTTTTACACATCTACTGTATCCAAATCAGATTAATTGTCCATGAACTATGCAAAATTGTGATGCCTAACACAGTCCAATTTATTCTTCATTACTCACACATTTTCTACACGACGCTGTCACTACATTAAGTCATCCTGTCTTGTATGGTCAGGGGTGTTTTGTTGTTGTTGTGGTTGTGGTGGTTTGGGGTTTTTTTCCTGTTTGTTTTTGTTGTTGTTGTTTTTAAAGATATCCTAAGCTGCCTTACCAAACACATGTCATTAAGCCAATTCTTTTTTATACAAATAAATAATTTGGTACACATGCTGAAGCCTGTTCATTCCTCATGTGCTAAGTGTCAGTGCTTTTCTGTTCTGCTAACGATCCAGGATCCTGGCAATGTACACAAGGAGCAATTACTCAGCAGCGTGAAAGCTGTCACTTGCCCTTTTGAGCAGATAAAAAGTCTAAAGGCACCTCAGCACCCAGCACACTGTCCACAGAGAAAGCTATGCAGCACCCCGCTCTGAGATGGATCTGCAGCTTCTTAGCCGCTGCATCTGCTCAGGCTGCTGTGATGATATTCTGTAGCTGTTCTTGCAGAAAAGGAAAACGACTGTTTTCCATGCAGGCTCAGGGCTCAGCCTGTGGGTCACATGCCAGAAAGACCCTTCAGGCCTGCACAGAGGTTGAATACAGTGCCAAACTTCTTTGGCTGCTGCTTAACACCAGCTTCCCCCTGAAGGCAGAATTTCAGTGAGAAGTTGTAGTCTGTCAGCCCTTTGTATAGGTTGGTCTGTTGATACCAGGTTTTCTGTGCCTTTCAGCATAATGAACTGAACAGGAGCTAAATGATTTTTTTTTTTTCTTAAGTAGATAATGGGGAGGTTATCATAGCTGAGGATTTCCTGTTTGTTGCATAAACCCAGACCTTTCTAAGACTGTGTCCCCTCCTTTTAATAGCACTTGGTGAGGCAGAAAGCCCAGCCACCCGTTTCTCAGCCTGAGCACCTGGACTGGAAAGAAAGAAGCATCTCTCCATATTAAGTCCAACGCAAATGAAAAAAACTAACTACACCTGTGAAGACAAATACATAATTGAACTAGCTGTATGCTCACTTTCTACTGCCTCAGCCTGCTCCACAGCTTACTCAGGACTGACTGCTCCTGCCTGCTGCTTGAGGAGTGGGCACACTTTTAGCCACATGTCAATGCCACTTGTCACCAGCATGAAAGGGCCACAAGAAGATAAATTTATGGCAAGCTATTTGAGGCTTCTAGTGGAAATGGGATGACCACATCCTGCTCATGGGTTAGTAATGTTGGCCTGAGCTTAACAGAGCTGACATGAGATGTTCTCATACAGCAGAGGAAAGAGCATGTGAAAATGGTAAGTAAGCATTCAATAAAGAAAGCGCTCATATTAACACATCTTACAGCAAGGTTATACTTTCCCAGTCTACAGAACAGTGCCAGCAAGGAAGTCAAGTGGTAAAGATATCCACCTGATGTGGAGGTGACAGATATGTTGCTAGAACATATCTCTTACCTCCACATCAAGTGGATGTCTAAATCTAATATGTTATCAGCAGATTGCACATTTATCAGTATATTGTGGCATAGATCTGTACAGGTATCAGTCATTACACTGCATCTCCAAAGAGAGCTGCTTTTTGCAGAGACTGTGGTGTGCAGTGGGGAGGTTGTGCCCACCACTGAACATATGGCTGCTGCCCGGGCATGGCCACTTAGGAGTAGCACTGTGAACGTGAGCCCTACAAACAACCCTACATCCCATTCTTATTCCTGCTCCTCGGACGTTGCCAGACCTAGGCAAAAGAAGCACTCCTCCAGCAGGGGAAGCTGTCTCTTGGAAGGCTGGGCTGGTCTCACCACTGAGCTTCCACACTTCCAAGGCTCGCAGGTGGATGAGGTCCTCAGATGGGCACATGCAGTGTGTTCTTAAAGACAGCAGATATTTAACAGCTATTGGCCTCATGCTGCACGGCACCAGCTGCTCTGAAATCATCAACTGCTCTTTTGGGACAAGGATATTTCCAGCAAAATGTTTCTGTGCACTGGAGTTTCTGAACTCTAACAGCTTCCATTAAGTAAGTAGCACTGTCCTCACGCCTCGCAGCCTCTTCCTATTCCTCTGCTGCTCTTTTTCCAGTTGTTTTGCAATCCCCCGTGCCAGGGACTGGAAACATATTTTAGACACCGTTCCCCAACTCCATGTCAATAGCTCCAGGTGACACAGGCAGTGCAAGTAAAAGCTTGCTGACTGTTGACACAATGATGTCTTGTTGACACAAGAAAGAAAGAAAAAAAAACCAACAGAAGAGGACTATTCAAACGTTGATTGTACATTTTCTGGCTATGAGGAACATATTATTTCCCTCTTTATTCCTGCCCCCTCCTGCCCCCCCCCAAAAAGGGGGGGTGGGGTAAAGGAAAGTAGCCTGGGTCATATCGCCAGCAGAGCTGGCACAGCACTGGCATTTCATCAGTCCCTGCCAGGTGAAGTTCTGCCAGCCCATATAAACACGTGTTTACACAAAAGTGAAGATCATTCTCTTCTTAAGAAAAGCCATTAATAACTCCTGCAGTAACCCACAGTTATAGAGAAAATAAAAGGTTCTTATTTTCAGGTTCTTTACGAGTTGCACAGAGTATTTGATCAAAAAGTTTTCCTTGCCAAACGACTGGCAACTTTTCTATGGTGCCACTTCAGAACATTTGTTTGGTGATAACAAGCCTTTGTTATTAGCAACTTATCCAAAGCCACAGGTAGGAAGAGATAAACTGTGCAAATAAAGGGGTATTACACACTGCCAATACTGCTAAGGTTATAAAAGATACATTTCCCCTGAAACAGTCATAAAAAATTGAGGGGTTAACTGTGAACTAAGATACCGCTCAAATTAATGAAATTCACCCCGGCACAGAAGACAACGCTGAGGGCACCTTCAAGCCTTAAAAGGGATTTTCTTGATACACAAGCTAGGAACTGGCTGGCTTGACAGGGAAAGGTGCTTTAGAAGGATGGGGAAGCAGCAGCCTCCAACTGTCTCATGGATCCAGTCCAAAGACAACATGAACAGCTTGTTGATTATGGCTGGCTTCAGAGCAGGTGTCTAATATATGAACTTTGGGAAGTTGAACACAGATGTGCCTGTAGAGAGAATAAGTCCTTCCTGGGTTGGTCATGGGATCTTCCCTCTGCAAGTCTCCTCTATCACCTCTGAGTAACACAGGCTGCCAGGGTGATGCTTTGAATGAAGCCACATCCATCCCTCCTCAGAGCAGTATTTTCCCCAATATTCTGGAGACAGTGATGTTTACAGACTACAAGTCACTGATTGTGTTGCTCTGTATCAAACATCCAACAGCAGGCAGATGAAATAAGAAAGAGATAAGACACTCTAGAAAACAGCTCATGTATTTTTTTCACTTGCTGCAAAAGGACTTGCATCATCTCATAGACGTTTCTAGATGGCAAAAAGCTTTTTTACATGTTCCCTAGTGCATCAAATGTTACATGCTGGTCACAGTTTTACAGTTTTGCTCCTAGCAACTTCAAGAAATGGATGTTTTATTGACTATTTTGTCTTGACACACAATACTAACTCATCAATGCAGTTATCACTCAATTCAGGGCTTGTTATAACAACCCTTCAAAGTAAGAAAGCACATGCTTTTGCTGGCCTATGCCCAATACATGCAAATTTATGCAAACACATGCAAATACACGTCTGCTTTTTTTTTGTCAGCGGGTGTTGGCAGGTTTGTGGATATGATGTAGTGAAAAGCAAAACAGCAGAGAGGAGGGCTGAGAAAGTTGAGATCTCTGCATTTCTTAAGAGCTTTTGTTCAAGTCTGCTAAACAGTTGTTTAAACAGTCCAGGTCTGGGAGACTGACAAGTGCTTTAGAAATCCCCATCCCAGTGAGTTAGTCAGTAGGTGATCAAGGAAGTTACTGCAGTGATTTAAGACATCTGCCCTTCATCTTATTGTTTGGTCCTGTTAGAAAAAATAACTTGGCCAGCATTGAGAAATCAGCAAACTGTAATTCAGAATGTGTACTGAAGATGAGATACCCTCTGTGAAGGGGTTGTCAAAACATGGCTTTCACTTCTTTCAGGCATCTACCTTCAACCCTATTGACCTCACAGACAAACTGTTGCCAGTTGATTGCACAGCAATTCACAAATCATTTCACAGAAAGAATAAGAATCATCTATTAAAATGCCCCCTTAGATAAGAATGGGAATAGGAGAGCACTTACCACATTGCACTCTGACCCTGCTGCGTAGAGGCCCACACAGCTCAAAGGTTTTCTACTCTGTCCATGCCTAAAAGCTGTTGAAGACTCAAAGGAACCCTCTGTCTCCTACACAAGTGTTAGCTCAGGTGTGGGCTCAGCTCCCCACTCTGAGGTGCTTCCAGAGCTATTCTTTGTCATCAAAACTGGAGACTGGGATTGGATCAGATGCCTCAAAGAGAAGTCCCTTTGCTGGAAAGCACTCAGGAGCCACATGAACCTGCGCTGCTGAGAACGTGTGCCATGTATTTGCTCTTACAAGTATCTCTTTTCTTTTCTTGGCGTGGGGGTGAAAGACTGTGGAAATGGACAGCTGCTTCAGCTTTCTTCCACAAAGTGCTAAGAAATGGGGTAGTAGCAGCTTACAGGAACCCTTGCCTTGGAGCTCTTGAGTTTGGATGTCCGTTCGCTCAGATTAAATACGGCCATGGATAACTCAGGCTGACTTGACCTCTTCCATCCAGTCTTTTCCCTTCTCTCAGGTTCCTGCATTCCCAGGCTAGCAGGAATAGTGGAGGTAATTGCACATCAGAAAGGCTTCAGCATTTCAACCAGTACCTCTCTACCGGACCTAACAAAAGGCACAGTTTGGGCATGCCTTAGAGCAGTATTTCTCAACATTTATACCCAAACTACCATCCTGCGTTCCATCACCACCACGGGTTTTGGTTGCCACCAAATCAAAGGTTGGCTGTACTTTGAACATTTGCTTGTTTATGTAACAGTCATTTGCTTTGCTTACCTCCTTGCTTGCAAGCAATGCTTGAGGTTTATTAGTATTCTTTGTTAACAAAATGAAGTTTTCAACCATTTGAAAACTCATAATTTGATACCTTACATGCTACTCATGGTTCACAGGTTGAGAAACACTGTCATCCCACTCTGGTTTAAAGACTCTAGGAGCAGGGATGTGTTGGTTATCCATCCTTACAGTTTTTCTAAGAGGCCTTGTGCAATCAGCAAGCTGAAGTTGAAGCCGTTCCAGAAATTGCAGGCAAACTAGGATCTGGCATTTCGGCGACAGGAAACAAATGCAGATGCAACTTTCCCTTTCTTCAGCAAATGCCTAACCTGCCAAAAAATGTAGAAGCTCATATTGTACCATCTGAAACTGTGCATGCAGACACTCTAACACATACATACACTTATATACATGTATATGTGTAACTAGATGCATGTATAAACATATCAGAGACTACAATGAGTTCCAGGAGCCTTTTCATACTTGTTGCCAAGAAACAAAATCATCCCTTGAGATTTGCTGCCGTTATCAAAGAACTACCCATGGATACCTCCCCAGATGTGTTTGGAGTATCAGGTAATGTGCTCCTTAATTGTGGATTTACTGAACTGGGGAACCCTCGAGCCTATACCACTGCAACATCAGAACCATGTCATATGACTTGTTGTCACTGTTCCCCTGGTAAGGACAGGCAGCTGTGGTCTGTACCAGATGTGTTAGGAAGCAGCAGCAATGTGCCTCACGTACCTGATCCCCAGCTTTTCCTGAAGGAGTCATGTGGATTGGCTGATCATTGTCTAAGTTTCGGATGCTCGGGTCTGCCCCATGGTCAAGGAGCAACTGGACAATTTCTTTCTGGTTCTTGTCTCGAGGCAATGCAGCTGCCATATGCAAAGCTGTGTTGCCATGTGCCTAATGCAGTGGAAGAAAAAGAAAAAAGAAGGGGAAAAAAAAAGATAAGAGAAACCTGATAAGCTGCATCACCTACTCAGAATTGTCCTAGAAATGGTGACTTGTGAAACAAGAGCTGAAGAAGCCTCACACAATTACTTACTGGGAAATGAGGGAGTATCCCTGCTCTGTTTCTACCATGTATGGCTGGTCATGCAGGATATTTGTGGATTTAGGTTTTTCTTTCTGATAGAGCACTACAAATTGGGGAGCTTTGATACTTTGGGTACAGCAACAAATAGTCATGTGTCAGCAACATTCCTAATCCCTCTGCAAACTCCTGCTAAATTGTACCCTCATGTAAGCGTAGACCTGATAAATTATTTGAAAAAGAGAAGGATAGAGGCCATGTAACATGCATATTTATCCAGGAGAAACAATAGGAACTATTTTACTGGGAAACAGTAAACAAGGGACACAAAACACGTTATGCTGCGTTACCCATCACATATGAGCTATGCAAAGACTGACACTAGCAGACCCATTTGTGCTCCACACACCTCCACTATCCCTTTTACAATCACTTGCAAGTGCCAGAAAGTTGCAGAGACCTTGACACAAGCGAAAGCCAGACCCAATACTGTATAGGTTATACGTGATGCTCAGATTGATCTCCTGGATACCAGGCATCTTTGACTGTGTGAGTCCTCCCATGTCCATGGCTTTAAAAAGAGGTGCTTTGAAATGTACCAAGCCATCCCAGTGGTCCAGCTGAGCCAGAGATCCATCAGCCCATGCCCCTCAGTGACTTTTTGTACTGTGGACCAAACAGGGCTGCAGGTGGCTTGGCTCTGCAGCCGACAAAATAAATCATTCTGGGATGCAAACCTTCTCCTGCTTCTTTCCCAGAATGCTGAAGGTAGTGCTTGGCTTTACTTCCATTGTGCCGTAATTAAGCAGAGTCCTGAGGTCAAGGGCCTACTTACGCATGTATTGACTCCAGCTTTTTCAGTAACAGGATTTGCACAGAAACCATAGACAAAATTTGTTGTGAAGCCACAGGAGGGCGCAGGACGGAGCATGCTGCAATTTGTTGCAGAAAAGCTCTGGTATCACCAGACCGTGTAGAAATCTGTGCCCTTGCCTAGTCAGGTATGACTGGTAACGGTTTTAAATGAGAAAAACCTAATAAGCAAATGCGTAAGGCAAGGTATTTTTAGTCTGCCAGAAGTCTCATTTAGGCAGCTGCATATTTTTTCTCTCTGAAATGATCATACATTTCTCATAAACTTGGAATGGTTTGACACACATTGCAATGTGTATTACTATTCCAGTTGTTAAAAGGAATACATATGATTTTCAGGTCCTGTTTACCAGTGAGACATAAGATACATTGAAGCACAAAACAAAATTAGCAAAATCTTAACAGCTATTCTCAGGCAAGGCATTTTCTACAAGCCCTGAGCAAGCAGATCCTTGTCAATCATTCCGTACAGTCAAGGGATAGTTACAAACTCTTTATAGGACCTCTTGTTAAAATGGAAACATTTGCATTTGTTTCCTGCATCTTTGTGGCAGAAGCACTTGATGGCTTCCAAATCCAGGCATGCGGCTAAGCGTACAAGGCAATCTGACAATGCCTGATCTTGAAGCCTCTCCATTGACTTTAATGGGGCTGATGTGAGACAATGGTCCAGAGCACCAAAATGTAGGCTGTAGGAATCCCTCAGGTGAAAAATACCTCAAAAGCCTCAATGCTTTTCTCATTATGAAATCCACAAGGAAGTGGATTTGGAACGAGACAACCACGGCAAGCAGCGTGTGAGCCAGGGAAGCCAAAACATGGACTCCAGCATCCTTGTTTTCTTGTCATCTTCATACTTGGAATAGCTAAAAAGCCAGGATGGGTATCAGACAACCTTGCCATCATATTTCTCACTGTCCCAGACAGCTCAGCAACAAGACTGAAGACTCCAAGTGATCCTATCACGGTAGGAAACTCACAGGATTGTGATCAAGAGACAACAGCAGACTCCCAGGGACAAGCTAGCACCTGCCTAATGGGTCTTAAAAGATACAGAAAGAATGTAGTGAAAAGGCAGCGTAAGGCCCTTCACTGTACAGAAAGACAGAAACTCAGTGTTATTACCCACATACACAAAGCAAAAGGTATTTCCTCCAGTCCAACAGAAATCTGTAGGGGCAAAAAAAAACAGGAAGCTGCCCAGTGTCTGCTTCCCAAGTGAGCAACTGAGTCGATAGAAAACATTCAATTACTTTCTGATGGACACGAGCATGTGGATGCTCTAGGGAGTACAAGCAAGGCTAAGAGACTGAAAGTCTTGAAATGAAAGCTAATGCACTGATCCTCTCAAAACAGTGATCCCTGGCCTTGTCCTCCCCTCCCTCTCTCCTTCTGTGCTCAAGGGTACCCTTCTGCAGAAGCACTCAGAATCACCCACTTAGTCCTGCTCAGATGGGGAGGCTAGCCAAGAGTCAAAGCTCTGGCTGATGGTGCGGAGCGATGTCTCAGCTAAGGCATAGGAATGTCAGGATTTTTGCTTATGAGGATGGGTGAAGCTGATACATCTGCAAGATAGTGTCACTGTTTGGTATCTTCTCAGAGGTGAAGTATGGGGCAGCAAGGGGATGGGTAACACAACAGCACCACTGGGAAGGTTTCTAGCTTGCTTTATACAAGCTAGGAAACCCTGCACTGAGGAACCAATATTAGCAAAACTTGAGCTCAGTAAGCAGGACTGTATAGGGTCTCTAAAGCAGAGTCTCGAGCCCCCAGAGTCAGAGGTGGTCTACTTGCCACAGTGCCTAGGCTCCTACATGCTTGTCAAGGATGCTGACTATCTTCAAAGAAGTGGTTTCTCCCATGCTTCACCTGCCTGGCAATGTTAGCCACTGGTTCACTGCCTGCAGCACATGTTTTTCTTATGTTATTGCTCCTGGCAGCTGTTGGGGCTTGGTGGGCCCTGTGAATATTTTGATTCTCCAGGCTCAAACTTGCAGGCACAGAGCCAGAAGGCTTGCAAATAATATCTAAGACAGAAAGAGTCACCAATCTCCCTTAACTGAAATGGAAGCTTTGTCCTTCCTACGGATGGCATGTTTGACAGGAGAGATTACTTGATACACAGCTGCCCTAAACTGCCATCTTTCAGTATTACATTGCTGCCAACAGCAAACCATTGTATCATTACAGATCTGTTTTCTCGACCTTCAGCCTAATGTAATAAAGTTCCTGTTCCTCCTCAAGTAACCGCTTCCCACGTCCTTCCTCTTCCCCGGTTTTCTTGCTCTCTCATTCTGTCAGCTTCTGCCTGTTGGTAGAGGAGTCTATGTTTCACAACACAACTCAGAGTTCAAGCCAGGCACTGCTTTCCAGGTGAAGTGTCTATTTACTGGAAAATGCAGTTTCAGGTTAAAAAAAAAAAAGTTGTTTAGATTCACAAACTGTTGCTCTTTGCCCTCCAGAAACAAACATACGTGGGAAGAAAATAACTGGTTTCTGCAGGACTCCACTGATCTCCTAGTCCCTCTGTCTGCATACAGCCTCCCATAGCAGCATAGCTCTCACAGTGCTCGTGGTATCTCCTCTGCCTGTGGATGTGCACACAAACCCTGTCCACACATGGCCAAACTCACCTTGTTGTTGACGAAGTCCTTGGACTTAAAAGCATTCAGCTCCAAGAAGTATCTGAGCAGGGAAATATTCCCATCCTGGACTGTATAATGAAGAACTGTCTTGTTGCTTTTCACATCCTATTTAGAAACAGAAAAAGCAAACAAAATAAGAAAAGTTCTACAGAGCAACCTGAAGGCATTATAAAAACATCGGAGGAAAGTCCGGGCCAGCTCTGCACCTTCTTCCCTTGAGTGGCCCTCTTACTCTCCAGTGTTTGCTTCAGGCTACAGGAAAGTAACTTCAAAAGGTAGGAACTAACTCTGCAACCAGTCACTTTAAAGGGGAACAAGCATGCTCCTTCTGTCAGCAGTTTATTTTTTCTCCAATTCTCTCATTTGATCACAGCACAAGCATCAGGCACAGCAGGGGAGAGTTCCCATGCAAACAAACAGCATACAGATAACTGAGCCTATCCCTTACCCGGCTGTAGATGGAGGCTCCTGTCTGCACCAGGAGGTGGATACAGGACTCCAGCTCTTCACTTTGGTGCTGAAGATCTTTCTGCTGCTCCTCTGCCAACGTCTGACAACCCTGCTCCCTGAGCACAGCGTTGTGGGCCAGAACGGCACAGTGGAGCGGGGTATGGCCTGGAAAACCAGGTAAGGGAGGAGGATAACAACAGTCCCAACAAAGATACTGTACAGAGGGCAGTGACGGTTGGCGGGGAGAGAATATGCATCTCTGCATGCGTTGCTAAGGTACAAGCCCTTATCTGGTTTCAAAGGTACCATATTGGCTGTATCAACACTTTATGGGGCACTCCAGCATGTGCTCAGTTCCACTTTTGCACTGAATCACCACTGAATCATCAGCACCATTGAACTCTGTGGCATTTGAGCACACAGCAATGACTCTCTCCCCGGCAGCTGCTGAGGCCACTCTGGCTTCCTAGCACACCACCAAATACCAATTAGCATCAGTCAATGAAATAGCCAATACAGGGTTTTTTTCTCCCTTTTTTTTTTTTTAATACTACTGTAAAATATTTATTCAAAGAGTCTTACCTTCAAAATCCTTCATTTCTAAATCAAGAGGGAAACCTAGTGACAGTATAACCTAGAAGCAGAAAAGCAATGGAAAATTTTAGTTCAACAGAATACTGTTCAAGCCAAAATTAGTCAAAACTACAAAGTTTAAATACAAACAAACAAACACTCAGATAATTATCATTTAGTTACAAACTAAGCCCTTATTTGACACTAGGTTTCAGCACTATGAATCTATTTCCTAACAGAGACATTCAGGGTTACACAAGATGACCATGTTCCCTAATCTCCTAAACTCTATCTAAGTAGAGTATCATGTTAGATTGTCGGTTCAGAACAGTAAAATTAAGTCACTGCCCTTAGATCAAGAGCGCTAGCCTCCTCATTTTCACCGTGGATTAAGCAAAGGCACCAAATAACACCAATTCATATTTATTCTGAGTTATTCTTGGCAAGGACAAATGAAAATCTTGACATTACCGAAAAGTTTGCTGACATTGAAAATTCTGAGACTGGATCTATTTACTTTTTCTTTTTAATGTGCAGCAGATGTGCAGCGGTGTGACAGGTTAAAACCACAGCTTGTTGCAACAGCTGCAGCAAAGAGGATGCAGAGCCTATAAATGGCATGAAATAGTGGCCTGGAGATGAGCATTGCTTTGATTTAGCAGAAAGTAAAAATTTAAAAACTCTTTAACTTAAGAAAATGATAGATTTGATGTGATGCAGCCAAGTAGCTCCTTGTCTGTTTTATTACAGATAGTGCAGTTTTTGCTCTTGATTGAATAAAGCACATTACAGCATCCTGAGTGAGAATTTTTTGCAATGCAGTGACTCATCCAGAACCTTGCCAAGTTAGACAAGGTACAGGACAGAATCCTTCTGCTGAAGGATTATCCAGAATGGTTAGAGCTTGTACTCTCTTTTTGTAACAATAATATAATATATCCAGATCAAATATTGACAAGTAGCTCTGAGCTACTTGATGATTAGAATTAGATATTTAATCTATTAGGAAAAAAAAACAATTAAAATAAATAAATCAACAAACTGAAAAGCATTTCATGGCTTTGCCCCCACCAAGAGGCAAGCCTGTTTTCCCTTGTTATGTCAAGGAAAAAAAAAAAAAGCAAACCACAAACCACCACAAGGCTCGCTAGGAGGCTTTATTGGAATCGTCTAGATTTAAAACACTTTCCCCACTGAATGAAACACTTATGTTCCAAAGAACATGCAGTATTACACATTAACTGCCTGCTCATGACTTAACCCAGGGCATGTGCAAGGCAGAGCTAAAGAATACTGGAAATGCACTGCTAGCATGCCAGGCACCCCGTGGCACTTCCACTGACACATCCCTCATCCTCAGAGGACCCTGTGCCCTGCCCTCAGGTAAACTCATCAGCAGCCATGCTGCTGCAATGAAGCTTTGCATTGAAGCTGCCTATACTCAGTCCTGATATAAATCAAGGAAGGCACGTTTCATTAATCCCACTTTATGACCAATAGCTAAGCATTTAAGAGACATGTTCCAGTGTGCTTAACTCTACTATGTAACACCTTCCAAAAACTGCCACAATTTGCTAATGTGCTAATTTGCTCTTCAGCACTGTTAAGAGTCTGTCTAGCACACAACTTAGATGTACAGTCTGTCTACACAAAGATCTGTGAAGTACTATGGAAGCAAAGATCTGGTCACATGTCACAAGTCATGAAACTCTAGTAGGTTCTGGCCATACAGGAGTGTCTAGTTTCTCTCATACCCTGAAAATCTTCCTTGGTGGATCTTGGTTTTGCATAAAATGTGAATAACGTGTCTCTTTTTGAAGGCTGTGCCTGGGCTGACTCTGTCTGTAGGGTCACATCTGCTCTCTCTTCAGCTGGCTTGAGCCTGGACATAACTCGTTGCTCCCATTTGGATGACACTGACATCAGGTAGGGTTTTTCACACTGGTATTATTGCTCCCTCTCCTCACACCCCACAGATGCCTGCAGCGTCTGAGGAATCTCATCTGAAGTAGGCTTCAGGACAGCAGTCGGGGCTCAAGCCAGAGCAAGCCCACTCTGCCTGGCCTGCCATCAGCAGATTTAGAGCTATGATCTGCAGAAAGAATTTATTTTTCCCCACAGATACGCTAAAGCCATTTGCTCTGTAACAGGAGGCTGATGTTAGCTGCAAGTATAATCCTAAAACAGCAATAATCTGGGAAGCCAATTCCTAACACAATGGAAAAGGAGACTTTGCTCAGTCTTCATTGCTTACTGACATCTTGCCTTCAGAGACAGCTATTTAAAGACACCAATATTGAGACTTTATTGTAGGTTTATACTGCTAGAAATTAAAACCATAAAAGCTTTTCCTACCTGAAGAACTTGGACAAACCCGTATGTTGCAGCAAGATGTAAAGCTGACTGTCCTTTGTTGTCTACAGCATTGACATCTGCTCCTGTCTGGATCAAATCATAGACAATAGCTGGCTGCCTGGCAGTGACGGCCACCAGGAGAGGAGTCTGAAAACAGCAGCACAGCAGATAAAATGTGAGAGTCTATCATAAGTGGGTGCTATCATAAAACAAGGAACGGGGAAGGGCAGTCTGGGCTGAATGGTGTTTAGAATCCCAAGGATTGTGGTGCATAAGCCAGACAGCTCACAGGCAGATTTTGAATTTCACATTTCTCAAGACCCATGGCACCACGAGCAGAGGGGCATTTCCCAGCTCCTGCTGAACTCTCCCTAGTGTTCTTAGGCCATAACCCAAGTTTGGCATTTTTGAAACACTGTTTCTGTCAAGTGCAGCACTCCTAGCATAGATCTGGTGTCCGTAAAACCTTTGACCTCAGAGACTACTGCCAACATACATGTATTTTCCTGTGTTGTCTTCAATCACTCTATGAACCATGGGCTGAAAAGACAAAAAGTTCATTCTCATCCCACCTAATTTTAGGATCCTGCCAGAGGTACCTGAGCAAGGCATACAAATACCCAAAGCTTCCTTTGCAGTAACAGAGAGACAGAGTTGGATTTTTGAGGGCGTCAGTTGCTCTCAGTCATGCAAAGCCCGTGCCCATCCCAAACACTGTTGTTTGCAGGAGAAAGTGGTCTGTATTACCTTTCCTCTGTGTTCCTTGGCATCAAGTCTTCGCAGCAATTTCATGCGCTCTGCAGCTGCCAATGTATACGCCCTCATACCTTTAGCTGCATAAATATGTAGAATTCTAAGACAGTAAATAAAGACACTGATCACTGCTTGGCCATGAACCACCCTGGGAGCAAACAATTTTACAGGGTAGCTGGGTGACATGGCCCTTAGTGACGAGGAAAACACTTAACTGCTTCACTTTAGTTGCCTGGCTCTATGGCTGGAGCTGGAGAGGATCACACAGAGCTACTCACCACTTCCATTCCCCTAGGTCCTATTTGCAAGGACAGCAGCCATGCACAGGTAGCTTTACACTTCCCATTTGCACAGGAGGAGATCATCCTGGAGGCAGTCAAACCAGCCCCTGGGTTTGTTTCGCTCCAGACAGCAATATTTGATACTTTTTAGTCAGAAGGTGGTAGGCAGTCTTTCTTTCCTCAGGTAATTTTGTTCTCCGGAGTCACATCTTGCAATTTCAGGAAATAGAAATGCAACTTTATGGCTAGTCTGATTTTCAGTCAAGCTCAGCATTAGCTGTGTCTGCACACCCACAAATCCCCAGGGATGCCAATATGGGATAACAGTGATTGAACTAAGATCTGAACTGCAGGAGTGCATCTGTGAGTAAGGATTGCTTGAATAAACAGTGCCTCCAGGCAATATTTGGATCATGGAGTTCCTTCTTAGTCTGCCTTAATGTGCAAAATTAGCAGAAAGTCTAAGCTAATCTGTGGTTCTAGCCTGCATGTTTGTTATTGAACTAACTGCTAAACCAGTGCTGGGTTACCCTTTTGGATAGGAAATAAAACACTCTAGGCATATGAAAGTTACTGTAGATCTTTATTGAAAAAGATTTTGTCTTTTTCTAACCAGAACAACCCAGAAAGAAATTCTGAAACAGTTCATCATTGTTTTATATTTGCACACAGAATTCACATACATTGGGAGTGAAAGAAATTTAAAAGCAATCTTAGCAACCACAGGCTTGATTCACAGCTGCATTATCCCAGTTTTACCTACTGAATGTCTTTGCACTTAAAAAACTGGAGTAAGCAGTGGTGAACTAAGCTCCTTCTAATTAATTTCTTTGCTGGGTTTTTCTGCAAATATAAGCCACTAAGTTCAATGCACCTAAACTACTGCTATTTGCAAACAACTTTATGATCACTTACATGATCTATTGCTTATGTCTTCCAGATTTGTCAATATTAAATAAAAAAAAAACATGCTTTGAAAGTTCTCAAGACTTTCAACCTGAGCTTGCAAACCTCACTCAGGCATAAACTGTAAGGTCACTTGAAATATTGCCTGGGTGGCAACTGGAATGCTGGACACCAGGTAATAAACAGTGTAATAAATTATTTTGCAATTAGTCTTGCAAATAAGAAAATCACCCAAGGATCCTGGGCTTTAGACAGCAGAAAAACCCAGAGAAATTGTGTTCACCAGCCAAGAATCCCTTGTTTATCAAGAAAACAATAAACAGAGTTAGAAGGGGATATATTGCCTGCAAGTATACTTGTCTGTGGCGTGGCACTCCTGAACATGAAAAATAATATTTACGGTTGCATCGGAGGAAAAAGTAAAGGTATTTATTCTCCAGGAAAGAAAATCAGAAAGCTATAAAGAAAATGGGTGCACCTGCAGGCCTGGGAGACTACAGCTCAGAGAAATTTTCCAGAGCAGAAAGGCATGAGAGAGGTCACTAAGGTTCCTTGCTCAGCATGACATTACCGATTTCACATGCAAATGCTACATAACAAACAAAAGTATTGTTGGCTAAAAGTAATGCCATGAATTCCTTGTTAGACTGAAGTCCAGGTTTTGGAAGACCCTGTCTTCTCAGTGATCTCCTGATATGGGGCCATGTCTTGCAATGCTGACTCAGGCCAAACTCCCGGTGACATCAGTGGGACCAGGATCTGTCCATTGGTAGAACATGCAGCATTACCAGCCAGCCACAAAATCAGCCCCCATCTTGAAGGTGGATATTTTAGAGTCCAAAAACATTCTGCAGCTGAAAGACCATAGCTCCAAACCACTTTCCCACACCTGCACGGCTATCTTCCAGTGGCAGACAAGGTGAGACCTTTGAGTTACACCTCCGTGTGAACTTAAACGTTTCATCTAGGCCACTTTGTGTTCCTCTATAAACAGAGATGTCTAACTGCACTGGTGTTCAGTTCAGCTGTATTGACTTTTTGTCTTCAGACTAATGTACCTACCTGTACCAGTAGAACAATGCTGCACTTCACATTTTCCTGTTTTCCAAAGGGCAGTCCAATTTAGGAAACAAAAATGTCAATTTAAGCCCCAAAAATATTTTCTAGTGGCCTAGATCAGGTAGCAGTTCCTCCATGGACAGAGTAAAGACACACACACAAGGCATTTACACTGAGCTTTGGAAAGCAGTCCTATTGAACTAGGTCTTGCCAGTATTTAGAAGCAAGTGTACCCTCACCAAATACTACAGTTGGCCACAGCTCC
This sequence comes from Tetrax tetrax, assembly GCA_009806455.1. Classification (NCBI taxonomy): domain Eukaryota; kingdom Metazoa; phylum Chordata; class Aves; order Otidiformes; family Otididae; genus Tetrax; species Tetrax tetrax. The sequence continues at coordinate 241,340 of WHYT01017811.1, forward strand.
ACTAAAGTTTGTCAATTTGAGACCACACCCTGAGTCCGAGGATGAAAGTCACCTTGTCCTGATGCTGAACACAAGACCTACACAGTAATCAAAAGCCTGCCTGGGAGAGGTAGCAGGAACCATAACAACAGAGAAATCTTGTGCTGGGCCTCAGGACAAAGCAAGTTTCACATCACACACAAGACATGGTGTGCTAAGGTGGACACCAAAATTGCAGGTAAAGTTCCCACCCCACCTGCCAGCCTGCTTTTCCTCTGTACTCAACACTCACTGTGGTGCCAGGTGGAGTATTGAGTAGGTGAGGATCAGGCCCCAGTTGTGCAACTAAAGCCCTTCAATAGAAAGAGCATGGTTTAAAACATACGTATCATTGTCTTCATCTTCTAGAAGCAGCTTCTCAATGGGCAGTGTGCCGATGACTCGTCTGGCATCCTCCAGCTCCTGGGGGGCTGGTTCAGGAATGGAGATGGGCAACGGCACAAACTGCGGCCCGGGAAGCGTGGAAGAAGCTGGCTGGTACTGCAAAGTGGAGGCTGGCAGTGCAGAGAGGGGCTGTGCCCATGGGAAGTATGTGAGAGGTGGCTGCTGATCTGTCACCTCCAGCTGAGGCACTACAGCAGGGGTGGTGCTTCGGGGCTGTTAAAATAGAAGAGAAATAAACCAAAATAAAACAATTGGCTAGGTGGGGCAGGGGGAGAACACAAAACAACAGACTAAGGATGCTCAGATGCTCAGTCTCACTTTTAACATCCCTTTTCCTGTCTCTCTGGGTAAAGCGTTACACTGAGTGTGACAGTTTTCCCACGCTGGCTCCTATGAGAGCGGTGGCTGTGGGTGTCCCAGGTGCTTGCTGCCAGTAGCTCACACTGCAAGTTCCCTTTAGCTTTCTGTTCCCACTCTGCTGAAAATTGCCGCCTTTGACAGTCTCTCTTGCAAGGTGAGTGCATAGGCAAAATAACTTTGCTGCCAGAAGGCTGAAGGCAGCTTATCCCAGTTTCTGCAACAGTCCATCCTGACCAGTGCGTCAGACAGCGCAGAGCCACATTTGAAACGACAGCCCTTCCTCACCAGCGAAGGCCACAGAAGGCAGCCATGGGCCTTTGCTGATTCGGTGTGTCAGTTTCAGTAGCTGAACTGAAACATTAAAAGGAAAATAAGCTGCTTGAGAGTTCAACTGAAACAGAATTCTCCACCCTTCTCCTCTAAAGAAGAACAAATCATCTCAAGTCAGCCAAACGGATTTTGTCCAGCTTGAAACCAAATATTTTGCTATGTTTATGTGCTATTTTGGTCTTGCTCTTTTATGTTTAAATAGTATTTTTCAAGAAATTTATTGCCAAGTCATTTTTCCTGCTTCATCCGGTGGAGGTGTTTCCTGGAATCACATTTACCTTTTTTTTTTTTTAAAAGCTTGGAATTAAATAGAGAAGAATCCCCTGGATACTGCTTAGATCTCTGGAGGGACTGTGTCCTAAGTACTTGTCCAGAAAACAGGCTATAACGTGCATCCACTCAGTGAACTACTTTAATTAAAGTTGGAAGCGATATAACAGTAAATGTAACATTCCCCATTCTTATCCTTGAGCTGCAAACAGTGTTCTCCTACAGTAAGTAACTGTTCATAGATTTGAACAAACTCAGAGCAATGGCAGTCCTGCTGCTGACTTGATAAGAGGTGACTCATTTCCCAGGACAACAGCAAAGAACAATGTATGTGTTCATAATGTGGAAAGTCTGGAGGAGTGCAGAGAGCTGTCTAACTTCAGTGTAATCACAAGTTTTTGTTCTGCTCAGACAACACTAATGTCCAGCACAGTGCAGATAGGGCCAGTGCTAGAACAACTATGTGTCATGGATGCAAAGACACCCAACATTATTGTAATTAAATACATTATATTAATTACATCTGGTATTCCCTGTGTCTTGCTGGAAGGTGGGGAATTTGCTGTCATTTATATCTAGGTATTTTTGACTTACTGCAAAATTGGTGATCAGCGGTTGAGAAGTATAAGTTAGAACAGATGAAGGTCCAACCAGTGTGTAACTGGGACACATAGGCTGAACATACATATCTGCTGTGTATGGACAGCTGACTGCTTCATGGGACACATAATCAGGGTAAGTGGTCCACTGAGTTAAAGGCTGTAAGGATGTGGGAGAGGGCTGGGAGATCCAGCCAGAACAGAGCGCTCCTTCATCTGCGACAGGCAATGCAGAGGCAGCAACATCCATATCAATGCAAGGCTGGCCTAAAAAACAGGAGAGGATTAAAGCCCAGTTCAGCACAGCCTTCCCTGCAGCAGGGCTGAGAAACACTTAGAAAGTCAGGGAAACATTACCCATTGGTGAATAGGAAGGAAGCGGCTGATGGGGCAAAACAACCTAGAAGAGAGAAGACAAATATCCAGGGATTAAGACCATAAGCATTAAGTTCAACCCCCTCTGAGAAGCACTGAGGGACAGAGCATATTAGCTATTATTGGCTGATTATCAGCTATTACTTCAATGTCAATTCCTGAACGTCCCCACCTGCCTCTGCAGCAGGGCCAGGAGAACTGGCATCCAGTACACGTAACCCCAGTCCCCTTCAAGGGCCTAGCCAAAGTCCATGTGTCCCTTCAGCTCAAGCGAGCCTTAAACAGTATTTAAACGTGTTGCAGACGGAATTCCTCTTCAGAGGGGAGCCAGTCAATCTGCTTCCTCCTAGGAGGACAGATAGAGGTAGGCTGAAAATAAGAAGCAGATAGCCAAGGGTGGCTCTTGCTGATCCCTTTTTGTGCTTTTGAACAAACTGCTCAACTTCCAAGCCACTTTCTGGTCCTAGGAGTAAGATCCTGCCAAGTACAAAACACTTTCACCCTTCCTTTAAGTCAATGGTGATCGAAGGTGCTCAGCGCCCTAAAGGCGCTCCACCTAAAGTATTTAAAGGTATCGCCAGGTAACATGAGGTTGCATTGCCTTCAAAATGCTTTAGAGATGCAAAGATTTCTTTCATTGTGAAGGTATTGCCAGCTGGTGCCAGGGCTGGTCAATTATTTAGCTACTGAGGAAGGATTTTCTGACTGTTTGGTTTTTCTCCTACCGTTGTAGCTGCCGCTGCACTGGTATTATGAACATTTCCCCGTTTCCTTTTCAATAGCTCCTTCACTGGCTCTTTGACACGGACACCTTGATAGGGTCGAGGCTGCGGCTGCTGTTCTGGAGCAGAAGCTGAGGAAAAAAAAAATGCAGGTGACATTTATTTTCCTTCCCTGCCATTTGCACAGAGTCAAAATCCCCATGGCAGCCTGCTTGTCTGCAGGCTGTACTAGTCAACGCAGCTGGAATATGGACTCATAAATATTTTCTTCCTTATCTAATGAAGTCTTTAGGCCCATATGTGACATCAGATGGCACAGGCCTTCTTTCTACCTTTGCTGCTTAGATGCTGTGATCACACAGATGGATCATGAGAACAACTTAACCTGAAATAAGTATGCTTGCAATTCCCTCCAGCTGTTAAAATTGCTGCAGCAATACTGAGAAACTCAGGTCCTTTTTTTTGTGAAAGAGCTTTCATATATAATTTATAGCACAAGAGCTTGCACAGCCAGGATGATCTGGAAGCCAGAGCCGGTGGTTTCCTTGCCATGCTGGCAGGTGTTTTTATGGTCTGCAGAAGCTGTGTCCTACCAGGCACAGGGTGTAATGAACATGTTTTGTAGAATAAACAGGCATATTGCTCCAGACATTCATGAAAATCAGGGAGGATGTAGTACAAAGAAAAGGGGTTGCTTCTGTTATGCAGAGGATAATACTCCATTCCTAAAAGCAACGGCTATCAACAGACCTCCACCTCCCTATAGGGATATATTTTATACATGTGCAAAATGAGAGTAGTAGCAGTGAGCCACACACCCTGAAGGGAGGTGAAAAAGGGCATCCCCTCTTCAAAACTTACCAACTAGGTAGATTAAAAAAAAAAAAAAAGTAGAAATAAGCAACAAACAAATGCTGGATTTCCTCAAATTATCTCTAGACCAGACCTTGCTTTCTGCTGCCTTCGATGAGGTTTTCGTGTGTAAATTGTGATGTTCTATTTGGTTTTTTAAATTTTCTCCTTAATCCCTGAGCCTGAAATTCTGTTTTCTCTAGGCTTCTGACAAAAATAGCATGTTTATTTTATTCCTCCTGACTTAACTTGTGTGTACCTGCTTTATGTTGCTTCAGTGCCTCTGATCCACACCCACCTGAAGGACAAATCAGACTGAGTATATCCAACAGGCATATAATACAGATTGGTGAGTAGATATCTAGTTGCTGGACAGGTAGATAATGAAAAATAGAGATTAGATAGTCAAGAGAAACATAGTATATTCTACTTAGACACAAGTTATCAATGCAACACAAATGAGAAAAGCATTCTCGTTTGGAAAGCCATTTAACTCGTCACTAGTTTGACATGCATACCCCATAGTTTTTGAGAACAGGCTGGTATACATAAGAGCCATCCTGGACCAGAGTCATGCTCTGTTCCAAACAGTGCTTTGCTCATAACCTGGCCGGGAGGTTTATAACTCAGTGAGCTGGGACATGACACAGCTTTGCAGACAGTTATACTGACAACACATCTCAGAGCTTATACCCATAAACTCTGATCCAGTTTGAAAAGTAAAGCTTACAGCCAGACACAAAGGCCTATCACAAAGCCTTGCAACAAGTGAAAGTAGCAGAAGCACAGTTCTTCATAAGCCCATAGTATCAACCTATATTTTCCATGAAGTATTTGGAGGCAATTGATAGCAGAAGGAAACCATAGGATATCAAAGCTCAGGGAGGCCCGGTATTTGTAAAGCCACTGATAGCAGTACTTTTTTACTGCACTTTGATTTGTAAATATGCTAATTGATAAGTTTCCATTTCTAAAGATTGCAACTGACCTTTGGTTTTATCAAGTACAAGTGGGTATCCAGCTCAAATCTTAAACTTAAAATATTATTCTGCTCAGGAAGCATTTATTTAGATTTACATTCTGTGCTTCACATCACAGAAGATGAATCGTTTTACTTCTGATCATCTCTCCCAGTAATATGCAATTATATTCACACTCAGATGTGTCTGTTACACCTTTTGAGGGATAGAAAAACTGTGTCTAAACACAGACATTGTAAGTCAACCTCAAAAAAATGTTTAACAGAAACATTTCTGCTTTAATTTCTTTTAAAAAAGTGAAATACTACTTTCCCTTCAACTTTGCTCTACCGTTAACTCTTTCTGATTCAGTACATATCATTTAATCATGAAATCTTGATCAACCATCATAAATACTGTTAGTACCAGACAGCACTACATTTATAAGTTGAACTGTTGTCTTTGTTACCTTTGTGCATGTTGGGAAAATACTTTGCTTTAATATAATAGCTGAACAAAAGATGCTTTTTCAGCATTTCCCTGATCTACATTTGCTTTCTGTGGACATTCTTGTGGGACTTTAAATTGGGTTACATGCATTCTCATGAATCCCATGGCTTTGGAAATGTAGTTAACAGTGAGAGTTAAGGTCCCTCTAATTCTGCATACAAGCATCCACAAGCAATTTTAATACAATTCACATTTTACTTTTAAAATTCAATTGGTATTAATTTATCTGACTGCAAACAATAGACACTGCTAAGAAGTGCTGTGGTATGAACTGTACCCGGAACTCTGAAAAGGAGCTGAATACTAGACAGGAGGTCTGAAATAAAGGTGCTTTCATAGAGGTCCTTTCTTGGTCTTATAAGAGATCTATTGACATTTGGAAATTATTTATTTGTACCTTACTGAAAAGCTCTTCAGAGGCAGACATTGCTGCAGCTGTTTATGCTGCATGAAAACATCAACTTTGCCAAAGCAAATATGAACTCTGCTATAGATTGTGCGAGAGGCAGAACTATATCTCTTGGGTAGCATCTTATCCCTGAGTGATCACACCAGTTTCAAAGGACCTCGTTGCAGAACTAGGGTGGGGAAGGATGGCAGTTTCTGGGTCCAGGTTTGGGGGATGGGAAAGAAGAAATTTACTGTAAAAGCTGACAAATATACCTATTCAGAGTTTCCGGTGTAAGCAAGTAACCAAAAAAAAAAAAAAAAAGAAAGAAAGAAAACACCAAAGTCTGCAGAACGTATTTCAGTTCCCCCAAGCTGACCTCCAGAAATAAAAATAATGCTAGCACAGCTGCTTTTCCACTGTTCAAGTGTATACAGGTCTGAGCATTACGAACGAACCACAGCAAAATGACTTTTGGGTTCAGTGTACAATTCCTCACAAAGCAAAAGAAATATGATCATTTAAAAATAAAAGCATTATCGAAATAATTACAATTAAAATATCCCTATAGAGGAAGTACCTGGATTTAATAGTCTCCAACTCCTTCTACTAGGGTTGGCTTAATAAACTATGAAGCCTGCCTTGGACTGAGTTTCACTTATATTTTTATCGAAGTCATGAGCTACAAACGCACCAAAGTCTGCATGCCCAAATTCCATTCAAACAAATAAAAGGAACAGTAACGCATGTGCTCAAGTGCCCACAGTGTTCCAGCTTGTCTCATACAACTCAAGGACAACAGCCATATGCTGCTCCTTAATAGGCGTTAGATCTTGATTTGCAACAGCTCTCTGAAGTTGGACCAGTATGAAGCATCAGAAAACAAGAAAGAAGAGAAGGAAGCTACTCCAACCAGTAGGAAACTTCGCAATAGTTTCTACACGTAACTCTATTTTAGCTCATTTCAATGCTTTTGTGAGGCTGCCTTCCAAATCCATGGTGTGTGTGTATATGCTCAGGTTCCTTTCATCAATGTTATCACTTACGGTGTTTGTTGAATGTCAACAAAAGCCTAGGACAAACCTTGAAGAGTTCTGAGTAATCTTTCAAAGTGGCGGAATAACACAAGAGCTAATGAAAAGGTACCAAATGCAGCAGTCTTACTAGCTCTAAGTATCAAGTGACAACAGAAGAAAGCCCATAATGATGTTTAATTCCAAACTGCTCTGTAACTCAGCCTGAAAGTGTCCAAACTGCACAGGCAAGGTTGACAGTTACTAATTTCAGTGGACCCTGGATGAAGATTTGTCACTGTTATTAAGAAGTAAGTCTATTTTAAAAACACTGTATCTGCATAGATACTGTACTGACAAAAATCTAGGGATGACAAAAATATCCATGAAATGCTGCTCTGAGTAAAAGATCAAATGTGGAAGCATGTCAAGACATTGCCAAACAATTAAATGAAGCAACTGCAAAACACATCTTCCTCTACGTTTTTATTTAACCATTGCCGAAAGTGGAGGGAAGATAAGGGCAAAACAGCTGTTGGAAGACTGCAAGTATTGAAGCATGACAAGTTTCAGATCACTAAACTTCATATTAGCACCACTGGCCTTCACACACACATGAACTGCAGACCAGTTTAAACGTTCATCCTTTCAAACAAGTCAGAACCATTTCCCATTAGGCCAATTTTCAGTTTGAAATACACCGCTAATCTTTAAGAGTTTGCACAACTACCTGCCTGCAACAGCAAATGACACACTTGTCACTGTTTTCAGAAGATTTACTGCTTCTTTGCTCACAGACTGACGTGATAAGCTTATCAATTGATCAGCTTTAACAGTGTAAATATTTTTCTCTTCTCTTCTTTCATCTCCAGTATAATAAAAAATCAAAAAGAAACCCAATAGAAAACTTTTTCTTATTTACAGTAATACCAAAAAGCAAACAGTAACTCTTGAATAACAAGTAAAATTTAGACTTCAATTAACAAACTAGTGAGTTTCTGGCTTGGATATTGAAGACCAAATTACATTAGGCAGCTGCTGACATCTTTATCATACACAGTGAACTTTGGCTAATAAAAAGTGGCTTAGCTTTGTATACACTAATGGATGCTTAGACTCTAATCAAAACCTTCTTACAGTAAGACATCAATGCCCATTTATCAAGGGACTAAATATTTAATCATCGTTGTCTGCATTTTACATTGACTTCAAATACAGAACCCTTCAAATTTATTTTTTTTTATTCAAGCTAGTAATATTATTTTGGGTTTGTTGCTACTTTGGAAATGAAACATGTGATCAGACCTGACATCAGAACTGAAACGGCTTTTGTGATATTGATAATTTTCCACAGTACCTCATGGATCACTGTGAAAAGCACTTTGATAAAATGTAGCCCTTAGCAGCCAGGCAGGCAATCCTTTGTACAAGAATTATTTAATAAACTCCCCTTCTATTTACATGCAGCCTACCTAACCATTTATAGCAGTGGATCAGCAAGGAAAGACAAGGATATTTAAGTCCAATTCTTAGCTCTGCCAAGATCCCTGTACAAAGTTAAGGGTAGGATCACTCAACCAGTAGATCTCCAAAATCATTCGGCTGCCCAATTGCAAGTGCTTTCATTGAACTGTCAAAAGCACTTTTCAGTGGTTTTAGAAATCCCTGCAAAGGAGGTTCTGCAGTACTTAGGTAGTCAGATTCCCCTTGAAAACTCAGAACTTTACAAATCCATACAAGCAGGAGAAAAACAGTCCTTATTCCTTTTGGCTTTCTTGTGCGTGTACCGCTCTTATGACAACAACCTGCCAGTCCCCACAGGGGTAGTTAGGTGGTGCTGGAAAGGTAATCCAACTGCAGCCATTCTCATGGCAACAGCCAGGGCTTGGGTGCTTTTGCTCTAATCACAACACCAGTACCCGTTTATGCAAGGCAGTAAATAGTGTAATATTTGTTCATGTCTCTGTGGTCCCTCAAGCACAGCCGTCCAGCTGGGAGGCTTAAAATGCATTGCAGAATGAGGGTCCCCCGGTCATGACCAGAGATGATGAGAGTGGTCCTTATTTGCTGGCTAATTACAGTTTCCCTCAATATGTTCCTAAGTGAAAAAACAGAGTGATCCTTCTTTGTCTCTGCTTTGTGGTAAGTTCAGGGGAGGAAAACAAAGCACTGAAATTCATTTCAGTGTCCAAGATCCCAGTTAGTAGCATGACAGGGAATCACTCAGGAGAAAGATTCTTCATTTCAACTTCATCCCTAGCCCTCACCATCCTCCAGGGTGTGTCCCTTTTTCAGCTGATTCAACTGATCAGTCTAAAGTGAAACGCCCTTAAGTGACCCATCTGCAACTCATGCCCTTGGAAGCAAAAATTAGTTATTTCTACCAAGATCCATCTTAGCAAGCTGTGTTGGTGATAACAGGCTCAGGTGGCTAGTAAGTACCAGGTCCCAGTGTACCTAGTCTACATTGACTAATACAGACTTGACTAATACATTTTCTGGCTGGCGTCGAGAATTAAAAACCTGCCATACTGTGCCCGGACACAAAATCATGTGTACAGCGTTTCAAAATAAATCATGAAACAACTCAGAAAACATTCATCTGTATTCCATTTGGCTATTGCTTGCTTCATTATCTTGTCAATAGTCTTTCCGTCTGAAATGATACGTCTCAAGGCCCCAGGTTTGCATGTCAAGGCCCTTTTGAAGGACTGAACACGCAGCTCTTCTTGTGTATCTGACACATCCCGAATCTCCTTTGAAGTGTTACCGTTATTTTTTATAGACAATGCTGACAAGGAAAATTGGACTGGAGTGGATTATTTTCTATACTGTTTGTCACACTACGGGTGGGTATTTCACCAAAGACTTAGGTAAGTGCAAAGCTCTAAGCAAACTTCTGGGCAGAGAATCTGCTCTACAATAAACAGAAGAACTCAGAGCATGAGCCGAAGAGTTGAGTGATGGTTCATTGCTCAGCATAAGGAAATGAACTTGGGAGGGTTCTGAGCGTAATTAAATCAATAGACTAAATATTTCACTTGCTTACCAACAACTCAGTACAGCATTTGACTAGGTCTCTTTCTCTCTTACATAGCACTGTAACTACCAAAGTCAGTGAAACATATTAGTTTGATGGTAGTGTATTTCAGAATTATGCCCAGTATCTTTCTTTTCAGATGTTTAGCTGCAGTTGGAAGATTGTCAAGAATCAAATTATCCTTGGATTCTAGCAGATTCACGTGTCATTGTACCCTGCCTGTGCTGTTCTTGGGGTCACGGTACGCTTTTGACTATAATCCTTTTAAAAAAAGGTCTCCCTCACACCTCCAGATGATCTAAATGAGTGTAAGTCAGGAGAGCACTGTATAGAACCTACACTCTGTTCCAACACAAGGAAAGTTTGCAGATTGGCAACCAAAATGTTAACTTTGTAGTTTTCCACATGGATATAAACAAAATCAAAGGGAGATGTGAAGACACTTGAGAAACAACATGAAAGGCTGGCTAGTAATCCCTGTTGCTTTAATTATTCTAACAAAAAAAAAAAAAAAAAAAAAAGGCTTCCATGTGCCATTTAAGAGTTGGATGCATCGGCCGTGTAGTGGTGAGGGCTACTAAAAATTATCTGTTTCAGAACAAGTGAACCCCTATTACAAAGGGGAAGCTGAGACAGACAGAAAGTGTCTTAACCATAAGTCTCACCCGCATGTCCTAATTCCTCCCAGCCCATAATACTCTTTCCATTTTAGTAATGCAAGCTTTCCATTTAATTGCTTATGTGGTCATTCATAGAGCCTGACACCTGCTTTGTAAAGCATGGATGGGCTCAACTTTCATACTATCCATCTTTCCCAGTGGGGTTTTACCAAAATTAAAATTCACAAGGTGCAGCATATTGCAGTTTCACCTCTCAGTCTCATTAGCTGATACTTTCAGAAAGGCTGTATAGAGCCCCACATCTGTTGTGAAAAGACTTTAGGCACTTAAAAAGCATTTGGGAAGAGGTTTTCAAAGGTGCAAATTCAGATATCTCAGTTGCATGGGAATCCAAGCAGTCAGTGGAACAATTAAATACCTGAATGTCTGCCTTATGTGTAGAAGTCCCGTTGGACTGCATCAGGAGTTGAGTGTCCAAAGCATTTTGATCTAGCCAAAAGCACCATCTAAATGCGAAACTCTTGCAGAATTTCAACCTGCTGGCATACCCTCTCCTAACAGAAAGCATTTGCATGAAAGGTACGCTCATTTTGTTTTCAAAATACAATGTGAGGTAACTATCTGCATAATGACACGTAAGAGGAAAGTAGCTGGTGTTGCCCATTAGAAATTTCCCATCCCTGAAGGGTTGCCGGGCTGCAAAACAGACCTGCTTCCACGCAGCAGAATCCTGCCAAAAGCTGGGAAGCCCCGGCCAGTCACTTTGCTTCTGCCGTGGGAGGGGATGCTTTCAGGCTGAGACACTCTCTGGGGTTTTGCTGAGCGGAAGCTCTGGGCCCCACTCCTGCAAAGATGTGCACTGTGCCGTGACCCTGAGGGAGCAATTTCCAGTGCGCAGGGCCAGCCATGCGAAGCTCCCTGGAGGACAGAGCCTCTGACTGTAGCAGTCAAGGGCAAGGTCTGTTAGTTTTCCTTCTGTTTCTGCAGGACTTTCTGCAGAAGGGTCCCCTGAAGAAGCGGGAAACTGCTCTTCAGAAGGTGCTCATGAGAAATACCCTCTGGTGAGGTCACACCTATTTAAATGAGTTCTTGTGTCACTCTTGGGCTTTCAGTTTGGGAGAGTGTTTTGTTCTTTGATAATTTTCGTTGTTGTGGGGTTTTATTTTTGTAGCTGGGGAAAACATATGGAAAAGACAGCATTCTTTCTGAAATCTCTTGTTTTGCTAAAAACCAATTTTAATCCAAGTCAAGGCATCCTGACGGAAGGGGTTGCCAGGACTTCTCTGCAGTCTCCTTTCACATAGGTATAGATAGAAAAAAAAATTCTGCCTCTGCCTTCGCATTTAAGCTGGCACTGCACTTGACCAAAAGTGCAAATGCAGCTACAGCTGGGGAACCAACTCTACCAGCACAGCAGGAATGCCTTAGCCTCAAGCATGCCCTTTGCTTCCTTCAGCAACATAATGATACATAACCTAACCTGGCATCCGTTCCTAGGAGTGCATGGCTAGGTGTCAGCCAAGGTCTCATCTACCTGCCTGTCTGATAGCACAGTACCACAGGTGTGAAAAACAGAACAGTTGCTCTTTTGACAATTAGAGCCATCTCTTTCTACACTGAACACAGGACGCTTTGTCCTGTACTTGGGCGAAACCTTCATGCACCCCTCAGAAGCTCCCCACAGACTTATTGCCCATCTATCGAAGATGCCCTTCTGACAGAATACCCACTTTGGTTTTAATTGTACTGAAACTCTCCACATGGCAGAGGAGAGCTCCTCCTATTTCCTAGGTAGAGAGCAGAGCAGAGCAGGACTTTTATGCTCTCACATTAGCCAGGGCTCATGCAAGCACACATCAAGTTCCCTGGTCACCTACATTGCCTCCGCATCAATTTATACTTTAAAGCCAACAGCTTGCATGTAAGCACTGGGACATCCATGTGATCACAGGTGGTTTGAAATAGATGGTGCAGGAAACTTGAGGCCACAGCTGGTCACACTAACAGGAAATATAGATGCACCAGAGACACTAAATGAAGACTCACAGATACTGAGAAGTCTAACTTCCACTGAAGCCTTTGGGACCTGGCTCCTGAATTCCTGTACTGACCTGAGCAATTTACCTACAGTTGCACAGGGGGTCTCCAGTTGAGCAGGCAATTGCACCCGAGCTGCCTGCATCCCAGTTATCAGAATACTCTTCCCGTCTACCTTCAAAGCCAAAGAACGTAATTCATTACTGTAATGGTACAGAAAAGAAGCAGGGTTAATAAGATAACAGTTCCATGTTGGAAAAAGGAACCCTAACCATGCAATGACACAGCAGACAAAGACAGCAAATGCCAACAGTGAGCACAGACTTGGCCACGCAGCCACCTACAAAAATTTCCCCTCAGCCTGTGTCTCAGTAAACATAATGCCAGGCTGCTCCTAGCAACCAGCCCAGGAGTCAGAGAGAAGTCTGGCCACTCCACCAGCTGCTTTGTCTGACAAGTGTGAAAAGGACTTCCTCAGCAATAAAAGTCAAATCAAGGCAATTACTATGCCTTACACAGGCTTTCAAAACAGCCAGGAAGCACTGGTATAACAGGAGATTCAAGTCTTGAGAAGCTCAGGGGCATGAATGGACAGGCAGGTATTGGCCAGAAGTTGTCTTGTCTAGAAACTGTCAACAGGAATGGCTGACATCAAGAGACAGGTTTTGATTTCTTCTCATGCAGGCTTGTAAGTCTTGCTTACCTTTGAAAGCACTGCACGTGTCAATGAAAAAAATGCAAAGAAAAAATACATCAATTCAGTTACCAATTTTGTTCTACCTAAAACATCAGGTTGCTAGTATTGCTTTGTCATTGCAGAAAAAAAAAACGGCAAACAAACCATTAATGAACTTTTGAGATGGTTGATTAGAATCTAATCGTCTTGCAGTATGCTCCACATCATATACCTACTGATTCTGAAAACAGCACAAGATGAAGGAGGAAACAAGGTGTGTTGCCATAGTGCTCCCGCTTGCTGCTTAAGACTTGTCAGACAAATTGAAGCACGATGGAATAAGCAGTCAGAGCTTCTTGGTGGAGGACGTTCCAGTCCACAATATAATTTCACAAATACACATTTGAGCTTCCAAAGTGCTCAGCTGAGAAAAAGCAGGAGAAATGTGTAACAGAGAAAATGGATTTAACTGCTAATAAGCTCAGAAAGGCATATGCATAGTAAACCAATCTCTGAACAACCTTACAAGCTATTATATAAGGAAGATAAATGTTAGCTCCATATCAGATAAGTCACTGACAAATGTTTAAGAACTTAGCTTCTTTCATTCAAGTATATTGTACTATTCCAGGTTAATGGAACAGCATGGTGAAATGCAAAGGATGGCAGCAGTTACAAAAATGAGCATTATCTACAGATCCACACAGTGAGAATGAAAAACTTGTAAGAAGTAAACACCTACCTGTATTACCATCAGTAAACTATTCAAGCAAAGGTGGGCCAGTGAAATTATCTCGAAAACAAGAAAATTGATTTCCTGTAAAGTCATAACTGTCCTGCCCTCAACTGCTTTGTTCCTTATCTTTTTTATTAGTTGAAAAAAGTACATATCAAAAAAGGCACAGAAATAAGATTTCTCACAGGTTTCACTTTTAAAAAGGAAAATTTTCTGGTATGTAACCACTGTAACCTTTGATATAATACCTGCATCCTGTTATTGTTTTTATGAATCATAGTCTTCCACTTGATTCATAGTGATGAATGCCAACAAAGCAGCAATGCTGCCGTGTGTTAATATCCCTGCTGGAAAATTAGCATCATGCCTTATCATTTGCCGCTCTTGAGCCGTGCATCTCTTCATGAGTATTGTTTCCCATGCTATGCTACTGCTTACTTATTCATTACAGTCTTCAACTTTTATCGCAGTTATGAAAAACAAATCAGAGCTCACTTACATTTTTGCCAGTGCATATTCCGTGTCAGGATGGAGTCTTTTTTTCTCCTTGATGAAGATAGCTTGGCTTTTTAATAGCTAACGTGTGTTTGACTCCTTTACGGGGATGTGACAACTGACTGTCAGGATGTTTCTTTCAGCTTTTTAAAAGCCCTATGTTCCCGCTGAACTCTGTGATGTCATCACATCCTCCAACCACAACCAGTTCTATATTTTCCCTTGCTCTATGTTGTTCTTCATGATTCTAAACAGTTCCTTCAAGAGCAGAGAACGCTGGAAGATATTATGCACAAAAAGACACTCGATATCACCAAAACATATTTGAGCAAACAATCAAACCTGGAACCTGCCACTCATAGGGCTTTTACCATAGATCTGCAGAAATAGGTCAAAAGGTTGTACAGTAGAAAAAAGCACTAGGGCGTTTTAGTAAGATTTTGACCTCCTGTGGCACTAAGGAGGGTCTTGTTTCACAGAAGACAGCATTCTGCTGCTTCAGATGGCATAACTATTGGCTTCGTACACTTCAGCTAGACTGAACTAGCCCACATGCTATGTCTACCTGGCCCTTTAAATGCGCAACACTTAAAATACAAAACTTGAGTGTTTGCTCCTGCCTTATGAGAATCTCAACTCCCTCGGGCCACTAAATTTGAACTTATGAGGAAACACCTGTAAACACTTCAAGCCTCATTAAACGAGGACGTCCTTCATTTAAAAAAGAAACATTTTTTTCTGTTTTGTTTTTATCGAAATACAACACTTCCTACTGAAGAAGAGATGGCCCTTCCAAAATAGCTTGCAAAGCCAAAGGAAGGCTGAGAGAGACTTGCCACAGGAGTTCAAATAAGTTCTTAGCATTAATAACCTTACCTATTCACACCATTGCATGAACATAACTTCTTAAACCTCTTAACATTCTTTCTTCTCAAAATCAGACCATCGTGATGAATTTTCCTAAGTTACACTGATTTAGGAGCTTCATTCCCAAAGAAATATTTGCTGGAGGCTGCAGAGTGAGTTTAGGATTCTGGCATTCCTATCTTCCTGTTCAGTTTTTAATCACTGAACTGCCATGGCCCCAAAGTTTGCTCTCACAAACTTTTCCCATAGAAAGAACAAGGCAGGATCTGTTCAGTTCTTTGGCCAGGAGTCTACTAAAAGAATTTCATCCTTTCAGGGATGCCAAACACCTCTCAGGAGTACGTCCATTTTGTGAACCATTTTGCAACATACCATTAGTGTTAGATTTAATGGAAAAACCCAGATTAATCCAATTAAGATGAATGCTTAATTGTATTCCCTGTAGTTCAAAGACCTGTCCAGAAACCACAAAGAAGCAAACCTCAAAGCAAGTGGAGAGGAAAGAAATAAGGAATGTATACCTCCACACTGCTGCCCTCTGACATAGCACCCTCCTCCTCAGTTTCCAGGCACGAGAGCATTGTTTAGCCACATTTTGCATATCTGCAATAATGCTTACTACCAGCCACACAGTATAATATCCTCTCTGCTGTTGAAGTGCTTAGTAATAGCAGGCAATCTGTTCGCTAATACTTCACAGACGGACAGGTAGGCTAGAGTCTAACTCATAGCCCGATAGAGCCAGATGAAGTGAGGAAGAGTATTGAAACTAGTTTCAGTGGCATTTCAGGCACAATAAAGCAGGAAGAATTTATGGACTCTCATATCTCTGATACGAAACCAGTATGATATTTCTCCCTAAACTAATGGAACTGCGTTTTCGAAACCTCTTAAAATTGTAGAATTAAGGTAAATGCTTCTAATGCAACAGGAAATCTCTTCCTGACAAATCATGTTCTTTGAAAGCCAGAGACCAATCTTATATTTAGATTTCCTTAAAGCTTACAGCATAAGGCAATCGCAGGAAATACTGGGAGAAGTTCTGGGAGTCAGTTCTTGAGTCAGTGCATAAGACAACGTGAGAGAGTGTTTAGAACTGTACTCTGTTGCAGTCATCTTCGGGAAACACCTGAATTCTGACATCACAGAGCTATCAGAAAACAGTATGGTAAGCCAAGTTTTTAGGAAGGTTTCTGTCAGGAATAAGACCTTATTTTTAAGTATGAGAACACACTCTGTGTACATTTCTGCTCTGCATAGTAGAAGCACAGTCTGAGATTTGTACGCAGAAGGTCTTATGTATATGTGAAGGTAGACTGCATAATACACAAAAGCAAATAGACAGACTCATATTAAAATAATCTATACATGCATATCATCTCACCTTTAAGTATACTTTAATTGTGCTTAGAAAAGTTGTGGATAACATTAAATCACCCAAGATTAATCTGTTTTTAAGGTCTTTATATCAATACTTTAAAAATATGAAACCAGGGACATAAAGTCTTGTTGTAATAAACATCTAAAATGAGGAAGTTGCAAAAAAGGGCATGTTTTCCACAGATAAAACATCTAGCACTATTTTGGTGGCTGATAATCGTACATTTCCATATTTTATACAGAGTTACCAGATAAACTTTGGACATATCAACAAAGAATCACTCTCCAAAATGTAATTCATAGTCAAACATTGGAATAGAACGGGGCACGTGTGTATAGCTTGGTGACCCCACACCATACCAAGCAAAATAAAAG
This sequence comes from Tetrax tetrax, assembly GCA_009806455.1. NCBI lineage: Eukaryota > Metazoa > Chordata > Aves > Otidiformes > Otididae > Tetrax > Tetrax tetrax. The sequence goes on from WHYT01017811.1 coordinate 258,367, forward strand.
CTCTGTCAAATAGGAGCCTCTTCTCATTTCATACATTTTACAGAAAAACGCAATTTGTTTAAGGACCATTTTACTAATGAGGTCCAAAGGAAGAGACAAAAGTAGAGAAACAGATGAAGAATATTACTTAGCAAGTATCATATTTGCCTCTTCCTCTGACAACTGTTTGCAAATCGTGGTTCAAGTTCATAGTCTATAAATATGGCTAGAGCCCAGGCTATTGTTACATGATCAAACAGTGCTGACAGCTGGAAGGCTGATTGTGGACAGCTGTGCCTTTAAGAGAGACTCAGAAAATGAACTGCAGTCTTTGCCACTAGATGACCAGATGTAAATCCAGCTGCCTTTGGTCATGCCTTGACCCTTTCACCATAAGACCAAGGCAACAAGCTCTGTGTCAGGCTTCATCGTAAAGTCAATCAAACCTTGGTTTGGCAAGGAACATCTCTGCCCTGAGTCAGGGTACAATTTGTCGTGTTCCTGGTGGCTACTTTGAGTCATGTCCAAAGACCAAAAGATTCACAGGCAGAGTTATAATTCGCTTGGTGATCTCACAGCTAAGCTCAGTGCAAACACCAGTGGATATATGCTAGAAGCCTGATGGTCTTGTTAAGTGGGAACTAAAACCAGAACTGTGCCTGCTCTGGTAGCACCTGTGCCTACTCAGTGCTGGTCACAACATGGCCCTGCAAGAATTTTGAGTATACAAATGGTACAAAATCATAAGGATATATTATGTTTGACAATCTGAACCTGAGCTTTATCTCAGTGCCTCATCTCTCTGATGTTGTCTTATTCCTAGGACAGCAGTTGAGCTCATAAATAATTTTCTTCTGAAAGCTGATTAATGCTGTTGACAGATGTCCTGAGTGTTGGTTTTTGTTGAAGTTGTGAGGTATGGGGTTTTTGTTTGTTTGTTTGTTTTTCTTAAACATATCAATATTAGGACTTTACGCCTGCCATACAATGGAAGAAGTATGAATATGTAAGTAGTAGTCTGATATTTCAGAAAGCTTTGTGGTCTGCAAACACAAACATTTACCTTAGAGAATACAATAACTAAATTAATAAATGGATCTTGGAGGTTTGAATGAGTGTTTAAAAGCCAACCATGCTTAGAAAAGGTTCTCATACATCTTTCCTAATCCATCAAGAGAGAGAATAAAAGAAATGAAAAGTTGAGTCTCATTTGAGGCTACAAGACCTGATATCTGACAGAAAAGGTTTTGCCATTTCAGATTACAAATTCTATAACCCGCGTCTTTATTTTGTAGCATGATATTATATGTGAAAACACAGCAAGAAACAATCCAAGACTAAAGCCCACAGAGTACTAGGCCAGGATTTGTTCCAGTAAGCTTATGTAAATCACATCACCTAGCGAAGGAGCATCACACTACAGCCTGTTGAATTCCCTTGGCAGAATCACAAGAACAACAGGCATCGCCAGAGGCATGAGTCGTCCAAGTCCAAATCACCTTCTGGAGGTGCTTATCTCTTTCAGTAGACCACAGAGCAGGACTAGTACAATGAGGCTCCTAAATCTGGTAGTTTGATTAGGCATCAAAAGAGTGAGATGAATGAAAGCCTAAAAACCCTCAAAGCCAAAGCCCTTTCCCAAAGTCAAAGTCTCTGCTGGATGCGGAGATGTGCCACGGCTTGCCACAAACAGTGAGAAAGTCACTGATTTCCTTGAGAAGCATGAGGGATGTGACAACTACTATGAACAAGGGCAGAGGGCAATGGCAGTGACCTGTGTAGTTTGTCACAATGTGGAGTGAATTTTCACACACTATCTACAGACCATTTACCAGAGAACAAGTCCTCAAACACTTCTAAAGCATGTTTAAAGCAAAAGTGGGTTACTTCAGTCAACAAGGTGGTGGAGGGGAAAAAAAAATTTAAAAAAAAAAAAAAGGAAGAAAATTTCCCATTTTCAGCAGAAGCTGGGGCTGGTGTGAAGGTTACCAGGGCTTCATGAGTCACAGTAGGAGAGAGATCATAACAACCTGATCAGATAGATTTACCAGGCAGAGCAAGAGAGACTTTTAATGAGAACTGTAATAAATCTCAAAGACTTTTTGGCTAATGCCACAATTTACCACATGCCGCACTGAGCATGGTCTAAAAAAAAAAAAAAAAAAAGAAGGACACATTTCTGATTTCACACGGGCTCAGGAAAGGGTCTGATACAGATAGATAAGATGGCAACTCCCGTTGGGTCAGTCTGTTCCATGAGCTTTGTATGTTATAGACTCAGAGAAGCACAGAAACATACTAATTTTGCAGCAACCTTAGTTCAGTGGCTTTGTAGGTTCTTCTTTTTGTTCTGTTCTTGGGAACACTGTCCTTCTAAATACAGATATACACTGCAAGGCAAGGCCAGGAACAGAGCTGAAGTAAGAGGTATACGCATCTCATCATGCAACACAGGCTGAGACAGCTGATAGGAGCTTCACTGCTTTGCTCAAGGTCATATAAGAAATCTGCAGTAGGGCTGGGAACAAAGGCCAGACTTTCAGGGATAGCCTTGCGTATAGGACTGCTTGCTAATCATGTGCTTCCTGAGAAGTGTATAACTTCTTTTTTTTAAATACTGTAAGTAACATTGAAGTAAGCATGGTACAATAAACTCTGTGATTTTTTTCTTTCCTTTTTTTTTTTTCTCTAATTTTTATGTGAGCCTCACACCTCCTACTTTGCCCTCTGAAACAAGGTCTGATTCATACCTCAGCTCTGATAAGGAACAAATGATGCAGCCTTCATATGTGCTCAGCGCTAGAGATTAACTCCTTGGGCAGTGTAAATCACCATAGCCCTCATGAGCTCTCAGATAGTGAGGATCTGAACCTGGGACATCCCACATGCGCTCCAGAGTTACTTTTTCAAACAAAGAAATGTCCCATGCTGATCAGGCCTAACATCGGCCACAAAGGAAAGTATGAAGTCCTTCAGAACTTCTGCACACAAGATGCCCAAATGAAGCTATTTCCCAGTGCCCTCAAGAAACTTCTGAGTTCTAGAGTAAAAAGAAAGTAAAAAACCCAAGCAAATCATATTTCTCACACTAAGACCACGTCCGCTCCTAGAGAGATGAGAGTTTCCCATGAACAAGCACTTGTGTTTTCTACCACATATTAAGTTCTAGAACAGACCATTCCAGGATTTCTTTGTACTTTATAGTCTTTAGGAGATCATCTGGTCTGCTCCTGAGCTCCAAGATGTGAGTAGTTTACCCATTTCCAAAAAAAAAAAAACCCACCCCCTCAAAAAATCCCAAACCACCCCACCACTTCTTAAAGCTAAATATGCAATGTTTGTAGTGGTCACACATACATACTCTCAAATCTACCTTGTCCTTGCTTCTCCCTTCCTGCTGCTCACATGCATACCGTGCTCAGCACCGTCTGCTTGCAGCCTACCCATTCTCCTCAAACACTCAGGTGTTTGTCTGCAAATGAGTAGCAGTCACGTTTAGTTCAAGTTTCCGGTACTGAGTTAGGTAACAGGAAAAATAGCACATAACACAGTCTGTGTCCATACTGCAGCTGGAAGTGGGGTGTGAACTAACCTTGACCACGCCAGCAAGAAGACAAAGAACAGGGATGATCCCACAAGCCTAGGCTTCTGTGCCTGCTCGCAAAGCCAGCCTGGGATCACAGGCATGATACCATATACCTAATGCACAGTGAAGTCCTTGTCACTGCAGCTTCCCTCTGCAGTTAGGTGTACAAACTAGTTTGTGTATGCCTGTGCATCTTGCAAGCTTGCCTCTGACTGCGGTGCTGACAGACAATCTTGAGCGAGCTAGCACTGGGAGCAGTTGGACAGCCTTCTCCCCTTTCACATGTCGCAGAGTGGCTGCTAAAGCAGGTGGTGATAAGGGGGGGGGGAAAGGAGCAGGGCTTCTTTGTAACTTCCCCGCCTACAGTAACACCTGTCTGGTGACTTGCTGGCTTCTAGACTTTGTGCACAGCAACACAGTGAAAACCACTCGTCCAAGCGATCTGTTGAGAAATTACACACAGAACCACCCCCAAAATAAATTTGAAATTGGCAGAAATCAAAAGCAGATCTCAAATGATTCATGAAGAGAAAATAGGATTAAGAATATCATTGAATGTTACGCACATAAATTGTATGCCTAGCTCTGGAAGGTGGCAATGTGAGACAGTAACAAAGCTTGGGGTTTCATCAGTTACGAAAGTGATGCAGCATAAAGGTTTGTTCCATGTTCCTACTGGGGTCTCAAATAGGCTTCCTTTTGCAGTGGTCCTGCATAGAAGCCAGTAACGTGCTGCACTAAAGACTTTGGTCCCACTTTGTTGAGTCTGCCGAAGCAAAGCATTTCTTTAAGGAGTACTTACCATCACCTATTTAATAGCTTTTCTTTCTCCCCGCAGAAGCAAAACTAAAGTACAAAGAAGACTTTGTGTAACATGAATTCAGTGATACTTCTCACAATCTATATTCACCATTTGTGGAACTAGGTTACTGTTGACATGAATTTCAGATGAAACCCCCTTTATGAGAATATTTCTTTTGACTGGATGCACACTGAGGCAAGTCCTAGAAAGGCATTTTAGTTAGAGCTCACACTCTGCACTCAAGTCATACAGTGGAAATAACCCATCTCAAAGAGAAGTATTAGTGGTTGAACAAGCCATGTTCAGCCAAGCCACGTGCCAAATTCAGCAGTGTAAACCAGGGGCTCCAACAGCTCCTTTCACATTGAGGTATCCTTCCAGACTTGCCAAAACCTTAGCAACCAGCATTTCTTCAATCTAAGGGCTTTAAGTAGGTGATAGATATTCTGCTACCAGATCAGACCTTCTGCCAGAAATCACACTGTAAGGCTGCTTCTAGCTAGTTCATTTAGAACACGAACCTTGCCACTGTTACCAAGGCAAAAGCGTCAGCCCTGATTGTGTCAAAAGGAAAGTCAAGTCACCAGTGCCTGGTCCCTACTGGAAAACATTCATGCTGAGAGCACTTTCTGAGCACATTTGCCCCCAGAGTTTCATAGAGAAAGAGGACTCAGTAGCTTTGGCAGCATCCTCATTCCTGCCTTACTCTGAAACCCATGATACACAGCTGCAGAGGAGTGGGCAGAGAGCTACAGAGAACAGTACAACTGTACTGAGCCGTGAATCTGCACAGAAGTGCCCATTGCTTCATTCACCATTTACTTTTCCATGGTCTCCCTCAAATATCTGGGAAACCCCAGACATTGAGGGTGCATTTGGTTCTGAAAAATCGGGAGGTTTGCTTTTCCTAGGACACAAGCAGCATGAGAGGTTAGACCTATCTCTCTACTGCCTGCAGGACCACCTGCAGATCTCAGCTCATGTCTTCATTCAGAAGATTAATTCTCTGCTTAGTCTAGGGGAAAGGACTCCATTAGGAAGCTAGGGGAGGGACAGGAAAAGTTTGGGGGAATTTCCTGTCAAGGACTTTTCATCATCAACAGTGAGGACACGGGTTTGTGGACCCTGCAAGACAGAGCTACTAATCAGACCTTAGGATAGTGGAAATGACAATTCCCTCTCTTAAAGGCGTGACTTCAATTTAGAAAACAAGACCTGTTACGCCTTCACTTGGTCCTCATGCTTAAGAGAGAGCACAAATTTTCAAACTGATTTCACATCCAGATGAAGCGAAAGGAAAAATGTCCTCTCCTCCTTACCAGCTCTGGTTCCTGGCCAGGCTACACTCAGAAAGCCTGACTTTCAGTTTGCAAACTTGCACCAGGGGGCTCACAGTGTGAACTTTTGCCAAGGTCTTTGCCTCTTTGACAACTGATTAAAAAGAATGGAAAAAAACCAATCTAGACTAAAATGCAGAATTAAAAGCTTGGTAAAGTGGAAGCATTACCAGCCACTCTAAGGGTAGTGAAAGCTCTGCACTGGAAGGGAAATTATGAATGTTGGCTGTGGTTAGCAGGAACTGAAGACAAAATGCCAATTTCTGGTCACTGCCATGGAAGCAACAACTACCTGGGACTGTTCTAAAGTCAAATAAAACTCTAGGAGTGATTGCTAGAATTCTTTCTGCATCCTCATGCTGAATTGTCTGCAGGAACTGGTCATGGGTTCTCTGTACCCAATGGCTCAAGTCTCTGTTACAGGCAGGCTGCTTCTGCAGGGTTTCTTTATCTTCTTCTGAAACAGTGCTTCCAGTCACTCTCAGAAAAGGATCCCGGAGGGAGTTTCTCTCAAGTCTACTCATTTCACTAATATTTTATTTCCCCACTAGCAATGAGATTAAATTAATTAGTTTAAATGCATCATGCGCGGAAGTGGAGAAATTCTGAAGATGGAAATATTCATAGGGGATAGAAGGCACATTTATCTGGCAGCTGAGAGAGCTGAAAGTTATTAATGACTCGCTCCAGGAATCTGGATCTCAATATCCAGGATGTTATTATGTGCATCACTATCACAATGGAAGTCTCAAAGATGAATGGGATGATGATGATGACCCAATGACTCACTCATTCTCACTCACATATTCTCCTTGCAACGCTTTATACTACACTCACTATTTGGTGTTACTGTGACAGTACAAAACCGTATTTTGACCAAAAAAGCAAACTGTTGCTATTAAAAAAAGCCACATCAGCAATTGTGAGTGAAAAATTTCTCTGCCCTTGTATATTTAACAAAACAAGGGCTTCATGTCATGAAGCAAAACTGCATTTTCGTGTTTAAAACATTTTGTGTTTAAACTAACTACTAGAAGAATATTGCAGCTCTCTTTCAGGATTTAGTAAGATGCGATCTGCAGTTTCTGCAAGTCAGTGGAAAAAAAATCAGCAGCCACATTCAGGAAGATACTCAAACATACGCCAGCCTTTGGATGCAGAGGTATGTATCAACATTTGAATGATCTGACTCGCTTGCCTCAGATAAACAGTCCCTGTACACTCAAAGCAATTCTTTCCTGAACACAAAAACCGGTACTGACTTAGGGTTCAGTGCTGCAACAGTGACTTCAAGAGCCATGTCAATTGCTTACTGGCAGTTTTCAGTGTCCTGAAACTCTGTCATCAATAGCTTCCAAACGGGCAACGAAACACAAACAAAAGCTATCATTTAAGTAAAAACAAAAGAAATTTGCTTTTGCAGTTAGTAGTTAGATACAAATTTGTTTGCCGCTTAACAGATTTGTATTAGTTGGGTGAAACTGCCACCTGCTGGTCACCTCTTTGTCAATCTAAATGGAGTTCAGGGCTTAGCAGTTGTGTTATTAGATTGACAAAGCAAAGAGAAGGAGATTTGCAAATGCACAGACACCGAATCTTGCAGCTCAGCCTTGGACAATCTCCTCTCTAACACCCACTACAGTCAGAAATTATACAGCGGCCCAAAAGAAAGAGACCACATTACCTAAAAGTCTGCTCCAACTCAAGTTCCTGTTGGTCTTCTGACACTAGATTGGTAGCAGAAAGAGCATTCCAAAGATAATTAAAAATGGTTGTCCAGAAACAGAGCAGAGGAACCAAAGTTAACAGCAATGACACATGCTTCGGGATGTGTGTTGCTGTTCAAAAAAGGAAGATGACAATAACCTAGCTGCCGCAACAGTTAACACTATATACCTCATGCTGGTGTTTAAAACACAAAGGTTTGGATTAAGGAAACATCCAAAAAAGGAAACATGCTCAAAACAGTTCTTGAGCAGACAGAAACACAATGCTTACAGCTTTATGTGCATAAAGGCAAAGCTTCCCTCAGGCAACAGCCCTCACCAGAGTGTTCTTCATCGCACAGAAACCCTTAGAATATCAAGAGGACTCCTAGCCCTGTAAGACTCTTCTACATGCTCAGTTGCATTAATTAATATTTGTATTGCAAATGCTGAGTCCATGCAATAGGCCAGTCCTTGGCCATGTCTTTCTGCCAACAGATGATCATACCTAGTTACTTATTTAAAAAAAAAAAAGGCTCCCCGGAATCCATAGGGATGGCACTCACCAGCATGCCCGCAGAAGCACTAACTCAATACCAAGGTGTTGAGACTATGCTGCTTCTCTTAGGTGAACCTTCAACTTGGTCTACATTCACCTGTAAAACCCAGAGAGCTGCCCTGCCTAAAGTTACACAGGCATTATGCAACATGACTGATTGAGCCTTCCCCCAGGTTCCAGTCGTGACACAAACGTGTCTTATTTAATACCCAGAACACAATTATTAAAGGAACAAACTTCCTTTTTGGTTCCTTGTGACCAGAGCATCCAAGAGAACATCTAAATGCAGAGCTGGAAGCAAAAGCTTTCTGGTACATATGATACATGCCACTTTATATGGGAAAATAAGCAGTGAGAGACACCTCTGGGAAGGACAGAACTAAATAGAGCTTATGGGGGTGCATAAGGGACAACTTTCTCTTCCCCAAGGCTGATGTGCTCTGAATTTTTTTCCATTTACTCTAACCCATGGCTTCACTGAGGAGTTGTCTTTAACCACCATCAACCGATTGTGTCTGGAATAACAACAGTGCTTCTTGCTGTCCCGCACAGAGAAGGGTTTCAGCTCTGGAGAAAAAGCCACTGCAGGCCATGCACCTCAGAAGTAACTGGAAGCTCACAACACACTCAGTGATGCAGTAGCCAATGAAAGTACCAGGAATAGCCAACAGCTGGAAGAACAACTACTACTTTGTACAGGCTGTAGAAAGAAATGAGCTTCTCACAAGTAAAGGAGTTAGAAATGCAGTGGAGGTACATCATGCTCAGCAAGGAAGCAAATCTTTCCTCTGCAAATGAGAATTTTGGAATAATTTCAGAACCCCTCAGGCACAGAAGATTTTCCGTTAGTCTCATGGCCACTGCCAACACTTCTGTAAGGGAAACAATAAGGCCTGTTGCTGTGACTTAAATGGTAAAATCAGGGAACGAGCTCAGAAAATAATTCAGAGATAACCTCTTTTGTTTGCCCTGATCCTGTACTGTACATCCATTTAAAATTTGAAATAATAATTTTGAAAAGGAAGCTATGCAGCAACAGGCTTAGCCAAATACGAATACAAGAGCAGCGTCATTCTCTGACAAACGTGTTTGAAGTTTTGCTCTGATTTTTGTTAAGGATAGTCAGACAAACTGCTGAATCTCTAGGCAGATTTATAGCACATTGCTATAAAACAGAAAAAACTGTTTGCAGACATTAATTTTCTGGTATCTATCTCTGTCTGTAAACCTTTTATTTAACCCTGATTTAAAAACCAGAGATTTAAAATAAAGCAGATATTTAGAAGTTTTATCAGCATAACTCATGTAAGCAACAGTAGCAGCAAAGAATGCATCTGAGAAGAACGCTCAAAGCAGACATCCTAATTTAAAATACAGCATTGACTGCTAACCATCAATGCTACATATTTTTGAGTAATCCCTCTCTCATCTATTGCAGTGTAGAAAGATAAGGACATTTTCTTTCACCTCAGTCGGACAGAAAGAATTTTATTAACATTGACAGTTCCCTGGGAATTTAGGGGCTTTCCTTTTGTAGGACTCAGTTCTGAAAACTCCCTGCTCTTTTCTTTCAATGACTGGAACCCTCACTGGATGATCTTTTATTATATTAAATGTAGGTACAGAAACCAGCTATTATTGTACTTGATGATTCTGGTAAAAGTACCAAGGAAGGCACTTAATTTTCCATTCAACCCTCTCCTTTGTTTCTCTTTTGTTCACCTGTCGACAGTTTTGCACACTCTACAGTTTAATTTATTTTCCACACATTTTCACCTCTTAAGGTACTTTGAGCCAGGGAAAGACTAACGTTGAAAGCTTACCATGCGAGAAATTCAGGCCTCAGGAATCCTCACCTGTAATATGAGGCTTGGCTGGCAGAAATCATTGAACTCATACTCTCTTCTGTCACGTCAGTCCTATAACCAGTTACTGTATGACCCAGATCTCTTCAGTGACACACTACAGCTACTACAATTTCATCTAGCGTTTACAGCTTGACTCTATAGTGGAACTTGCAATGCTTTTTAGGAGCTCCAGCTGAAGCCTGACAAAATCTGATAAACTTCAATAATTACACTTTTAGTATGACATATAGAAACCTCAATTGTTATGACTATCACAGCTACATACTCATTTGCACTCTTAGTTGTATTTTTTGTTGAGAATAATATTTTATCAAAATGTAAGTTTCTGAGTGTGATCTCTGTGCAACAGTAAAATGCACAACTAGTTTTGAAAATATGAGCTAAAGTCACTTTGGAAAAATTTGCTTATAACAAAGATTCCGGGAGCAGCATTTCGCCTCTGATAGCCACCATACACTTCCTACTCATCTATTTGGCCCGAGTGATTCAGCTACACGTTGCTGGGTATCCCCACCTAGCAAAGAGTCATGCAAAGATTGTTTATGATTAACAAATGGAGATGCATTCAAGCTGGGCTCAGCGGAACAGCTTCTCTTCCAGACAACACAAATCCACAGTGAAATATATCTGCACAAGTTCTGCAGAAAGAATTTGGGGATTTCCCCTCACACAATCAGAGTGTGAAATCCTGAATAAGTAAAAAAAAAAGTAAAACAAGACTGTAACAAACCTAGTTTAAATTACTACTTTTTTTTTTTTTTCCCCCCTCTAGAAAACATCACCTATAGTGGAGAAACACCAATTGCAGGATTTCCCTACTTCTATCTTTTTTTCCTCTGTAAGGTGTCAGACTTAACGGGGATATCAGCATGGCAAGTATACAAAGAGAAATAACAATGCATATTGTCAAAAGCTTAAAAAACTTTTCTATGTATTAAAATTCAGGCTTTTTTTTTCCTTGCAACTTCATGCACCTAGGTCACCAAAAACTTCTGACATCCAATGAAAACACCAGTTATTCACTGGCATACAGAAATCTCTCTCAGTAATCCTTTTTGGATTGTGGGGTTATCTGTCCCCTTCTGCACCAGCACTAGTTGTAACTGCAATTGTAACTATTTGGGAGACCTAAACCTAAATATTAAGAGTCCGTTGTGGGAGTTTTTTTTCAGATTAGACAAGGCCAGGTGATTTCCAAAGAAATAATTTTAAGTTGCTTTTATGTTTACAGAAGGGCAGAATTTTCATACTGGACAGAGCTCCACACGGTTTGTGTTACACATTAAACAATGTTAAAATCATTTATTCCTTTACAATTGCAGGTAGTGAGAGGGCACAAAGCCTGGGACTGTTGGAGTTCAAGAGCACTGCACAGAAGTGTGCCAAATGCAGGCACGCTATGGCCAGGTGAATAAATTCATACCTTTCAGGAACAAGTTGCCAATGCTGCCCTGAAAACTACGGGAAACACTTGGCTATAGATCACCTATTTTCTATGCCTGTCTTCCTCGCCACTTTTGGTGAAAATCATGATCTCGATGCTGCTGCTCACCCGCACAGCCAAGTGAGTGGACTACAGCAGCCTATCCTCTCGTATCCTGCATACACACACGCTCCCCCAGCTGCCTTTTGCAAAGGAACAGGTAGGAAGGTGAACACCTGAGTCTCTAGCCAAGACATTTTGCATGTTTATCACAGTCAATCCTGTGCCATGGAAAAGGGAAAAATTCACTGGAGCTTGACAGACAGAAAAAGTAACTTTATCAAGTTACTTTACCAAGAATTAATTTCTCTGCAGCCAGCAGCAGAAACCAACCTTTCAAAGGCAAAAAGTCAGGGTGTAGGGCACAAATCTCTGCATTATGCTGATAGTGCTTAAGACTCTCCAAAATTTGCATAAAGTTTTCTATTCTGTCTGATAACATCACAGAAAAACAAAACAAATCAGATCACACTGTTCCAATTATAAGTTGCTACAGTAAGGTAAATTTGGACTTTCCAAGCTAAACATTTCAATATTGTGGAAATATTATGACTCAGTTATTCTGATTTGTTTCTTCTAACTTTGTAATATAAATTAAATATTTGAACAAAATGACCAAACGCACAAATGAACTAAACTGAGATGCTAAATATTTTCATATAAGCATTGTTTTCAGTTTCCCTTCCAAGCTTTGTCAATACTCAATTTAGTCAAAACTAAACATATTTTCTTACCAGCCATAACAAACAGAACATTTCAGCCCTTTAACAAGGCATAAAGACCCAAAGCACAACAGTAAATCCTGCCCTGTCATTAAATTGCTGATTACCCAGAAGCTGAATGAGCTTTTAGACTGGTTGTATAAAAAAAAAAAAAAAAAAAAAAAAAAAGTCAACCAAACCCAACACCCTCCCCCACTCCCTCACCAAAACAACATATTCAACCAAACCCCAAATTCACAGAGTATCCAATTCAGGATTCACGTAGGAAGGACCCCCAAGAGGGCTGCATTCTGTTCCCACCTGAGTGAAAGGTGTTTTTTGAAAATTGTTAAATATGTGCATTTTTTCAAATTTCTATCATCTAGTTTAACATCCCTCAGAAACATCCTAGTACTCATGGGGGCAAGCATTCTGCTTTTTGTGAAAATTAGTTCCTTTTAAGATATTAGAAAATAAGTATCCCTGAAATTATTTACTCATATAACAACAATATACAAGGAAATACCTAAAGCTTCCAAAAACTAGCTTACTAGCCTCAACTGCTCTTGTGACATACATAATCCCTTTCCATAGAGATCTCACTCATTATAGTGATGTTTTGTTGTGATACTGCACTTTTTAACCCTGTCAACAGCAAATTACATCTTGTAATTCTTCATGAGCTTGAAAAGTCACTACTGCTGCTTTCCTCTGTAAATGATTATAGGACCTGAAAGAGTGAAAGATGAAGGTACTAAATACTTTATTGCATTACCATCAAGTTTGCACTTCATTTCAAGTATGCAATATGTTAGCTGGGATGAAAGCCTACACTTTGGCAGTGTTAAGAGTATGCTTTGGTGATGACTGGTTGTGGTTTAAGTCATTTGACTGCAGTCACGCAGGGATCTTCGCCATATGCAATCATAACCACTTCACAACAGAGTTGCAGAAAGCTCCTCCTCATTAGACAATCCCATTAGCAGATTAGAATGTACTCCATTAATTTTTAAGTCCTGCTGTCTCTAAGCTTATGCTGCTCTCCATCCTCTGTAACCAATAGAAATTTCTGGTCTAAATCCTGCTCTTATTACTTTGGGAGAAGACTTAAAAGAAGAACTTTTCAGGAAAATGAGCTTTGGGGGAAAGAAAGAGAGCCTTGCATGGCTGGACCCTAGGAAATCTGTCTGTTCAGGAAGAAGTTAGTTTATTACCTAAAGTTAGCTTACTTTTCCCTAACAGGGACAAAAACTCAATCTGTTGCTACTTTCCTCCTATCTGGAATGTCTCTCAATCATCAACCACCAAATAAGGGGAGACTTTTGCTTTTTCATGTACGTCCTGGGGTAGAATAGTGAATTAAATCTCCAATAAGATTAAAGCTGGTCGCAGGGCCACACAAATTAATCTATTTTAGAGCTTTTGCAATAACGCTCATCACCTTAGCAGATGAGAATCTTGCTGGTAATTACTGCAGGCTAACAACGCTTGCTGCGTGCTCCATGGTTTCCAGGATCTGTCTCTACTCTGTCCCAAAGATCTCCACTGGGGGACTTCTGCTTCTGGAATTACTAAAGCACAATCACTGCAGCAAAGCATGCGAAGTATTCTGCATATCTCTAGGCATTAAAAACCAAAGCAAACACAGCTGCTGACAACAGAAAATAAGTGAGGTGGGGAGAATAAGAGGCCAAGAACAGACTGCAGACAGAGGAAAGGCCAGCTCACAATAGTATAGTAGCACAGTTCCTCTTCACCCGGCCATATTTGAGGTTAATATCCCACCTATGTCCCCCATCCTAGATGTCTTCAAGGTTTGGCAAAGATAAATCCAGTCACTCTTTAATGCTGGTTTCACATTCACATCAGCTGGGTCCGCCTCTGCAGGAGGCATGAAACCCACTGCCCAAAATTTCTTAATTGCTCCTTCTCCATTCCACCTAGAAAGATGACAGTCAGCAGCTGGAAAGCTTGCACTAGAAACACAGTAAGGCAGAACACAACATGTTTTATGTGGACCACTGCATTTTTCTGATTGCAACTTGTTTTATGGGGACCATTACATTTTTCTGACTGCTTGGATTTGGCTCAAGGCATAAGCAACCTAATGAAATGCAGCTTAGTATTCTTGACTCATGCTGAAAATGAACAGCAGGAAGAGTAAGATTTGCTCAATCTCTCAGGAGCAAACTGGCAACTCTCTGAGAGAAGTGAATGAAACAGTAAGAGCAAGTAAAACGCCTCTTGTAGTTCTTCATTGCCAGATCTGAGCTGCCAAGATTTTTCACTTTTTTTCCCTTCCAACTGTTCTGGTTTATTTTCAAATTTGCAACATTTGATATTTATCTTAAAGAACCAGCACCTGGATTCAAGTAGTTAAGAGTATATCTCCATTTAGTTAAGAAAGGCCATTCCCAGGGACTTTAACAGCTGAGAAGTACTTGCAAATATAAGCCTAAGCATGTTTAAGATTCAAGAATAGATGACAAATACAAAACACTGAAGTTTATTTAATCCTGTTAATCTCAAACCAATCTTACAGTTTTGAGGATGAGATTCAAGATTTTTGAGCTTTTAAAGTTGGTGACATGCACAAGAGCTAGATACACTCCTCTGAAGGTCGTAAAAACCACCTGGAATCTGGCCATTAGCATCCACAGGCTCTGACTCTTGCTAGCTACTGCAGCTAGAATAATAGCATCTAGCTCACAGCATAACAGCAGGAGAAGGATCCAATGGCAATGCAAACATAATCCCTGGGGGCAAGTCAAAATGTGGCTAGCCTCAAAGAGGAAAAAACACAACTCTCTAGCTACTCCCAAGATATGATAAGTCTGACAGCACGTAGAAGAGGAGAGAAGAGCAGCTAATCCTGCTGTCATTGGTTTACAGAGCCTCCTGGGGAAAGTGTGGATTCTCTAAGACTGTTTTTGTGTCATCCCTGCCATTTGATATATTTTTGTTTGTTTCTGGCTTATAATTCCCCCAAAATACCTGACAGTGAAATATTCACTGTAGAAGAGCGTTTGTGTTGTGGGAGCAGCAGGCTTGTAATCACAAATCAGCTTTTCCTTCAATACCTCATCCTCTTCCCCTCATTCCAGAAGCCAGTCTTTCATCTCCAGAAACGCATAGCCCAAGTCTAGACATTTCGTTCCAGTGTTGGGCCTGGGGCAGAGTATATGAATGTGGATAGAGGCACAAAGTATTGCATTAAATAACTCCAAACTCAATCTATTCCAGCAACATTCTTGATTTCCAGCCTTTGAGGTCACATAGTGCTGATATCGGAGCTATGAATCCGACACCAGACAAACTCACTCCACCAGATCACAGATAGGTGGGTCTTCACAAACAGACAGAAACAAGCCTTCCTGGGTCCTATGCCAGCCAGAGCTATATTGACTCCTTTGGCCTGGCACCACACACAAGATCTCTTAGCAGGGTGGATTAGTTTAAGTCCTGCACATACATAGACCTTCCTGAGCACAAACAGAAAGAGCTTTCATCAGCGTGCAAAACATCACATAGATATCATTCCTCCTCTAGTGGGTTTCTCCCACAGGAGAGTGACCAAGGGAACAGCACCTCCATTTCCCTAGAGCATAGTTGGGCCTAGCAGCATCGCCAGGACTACAAAGGCTCAAAAAAAATCAGAATAGTGTCTGAAGGTTAGAGGTCTGACATATTAAGGAGCAGCAGGTTTTGGAATGAAGCGCTTTGATGGTATCATGTATGCTTGGTCTTCTGTCTGTAAAATGTGCGCAGAAGTTATCCTATTGAGCAATATATACAACATTGTCCACGTCTTTGTTAAATCCTTCTCTCCCTGGGAAGAACAAACACAGCAGCCAATGCAACTTACAGCCCTGTAGAATTATCGCTTGGAGTATTGCTGATTATATCAGCTGCCATTCAGCTTGCTGTAACAAAAACAACTTGTCCTGAGGGAAAGTGATATGTACAGAAAGCCACAGAGTGCAATGAGGTATTAGATGAAGCTCACCATTACTGAGGGGTGTAGCGTTACTCCAGTACCTCACTGACACTAACACTTAGAGCTTAAGCTTTAGCAGAAAAACATCTGCCTCTTAAAGGCTGCTATGCAGACTAACATTCATCTGCCCTCTGTTTGCACCCTCAACAGAGAGAGCATGAGCCATGCAAACTGAAATGCTTTTTACCCACAAGTAGTCATTCGCCATGCAGCTAGAACTCAGGTTATATTTTTTCAAGAGAGAAAGAAATTTTCTACCCACCAGCTCCATACAGAACAGGGAACAAGAGTCTTGCTCCCACGTCACTCTTTAAAATTAAGTCCTGCAATAAATTAGGTGGTCATCACTGACCACACCTTGAGTGGCTTCCATATCTGAATGGCTCTATCAGGGCTGGGCCAGGACACTTCACACTGCACATATCAGAGCCAAATCCAAAGATTTGTTAATCTGCCCCCTCAAACAATTTGCGGCTACAAATCTGTATCTCGGTAATACCTAAAACCCACAGAAGACACCAGTCTTGTTTTACTGGGTGGTCTATATGCACATTGAGCAACTACATTTGTGTGGCAAAGAAATTACAATCTAAACCAAAAAAAAGGATGGAGAAAAGGTATGAGTATCATTCTTATTTTAGAGGCAGGGTTTTAGGCTAAGCCTTGACTTGCACTTTGCATTCTGGCCTCTGTAACCTCCCTGCTTGCACTAGTGCCCCATAAAACACCAGAGTGCTTACTTCCACAGCTAGACATTGCATGCAAAAGAAAAAGAAAAGAAGTTAAGTTGTTAGCTTATTTGTAATTACATCTAATAACCTCAGCTGTAGTAAGCATCTCACCGCTAGCTGTGAAGGTGCCCAGCAAGAGAAGTCTCAGCAGTTGTCTTCTCCCACATACTCACCACTTCAACAGTGAGAGCCAGCCAGCCAAAAGTGAGGCTAATTAGTAAAAATCACATTTGACACCTGATTTCCAGTGAAACTTCACTAAAGGAGGAGCTACTAATTTGCACGCACCATATTAAGGAACAATAGAACTGTTGTGAATTCAAAAGGATTTCTCAGCAGATTCTACTCCAATATACAGAGCACAAAAGTTTTCCTTTTCACGTAGATGCATCAAATGTCTAGCTAGTGATGCTAAATTAATAGTTCTCTTATTCTGACTGAAAAGCTCCCAGTGCCATCTGATATGCATATTGCATATTTCCAGTATATTTTATCTAGCATGTGTCTCTGGCTGTTGTAGTTTACTGGGCTACTACTGCACCTGCAATTTGTTTGTGTAATACTGTGTGTGCCTCTGACAGATTTCTATTTAAAAAAAAAAAAAAAAAAAAAAAAAAAAAAAAGAATGAAAAAAAA
>WHYT01017811.1:287543-356790 GCA_009806455.1 Tetrax tetrax
GAAAGACTTTTATTAAAAAAAAAAAAAAAAAAAAAAAAGAGAGAGAGGACTGTAAACAAGCTAAGCATGCTTCAGGGGGCCAGTAAAATAAAGGAAGAATCCCTTGTTGATTCTTTAAAAAGATTATATAAATATTTGTTTTAAGTAAACCTAAGAGAGGGACTGATTCTGATACTAAAGAATTTATTTCCACTATATGGGCTAACTTTTAAGCTTTTCAATAACAGCAACAAAATCAAGTGTTTTCTGAATATCTAGAAGGGTTATACAGGTACTACACTGTGAGCTACTTGGAAGTGAAGCCCCTGGGCCTTGCAGAAGCCTGAAGCACCTTGTTGAGTCTTGGTTCATGCACTGTATTGGTTAGCTTAAAAGGGTAACTCCCATCCCTGCACAGTACACTATAAAGCCTATGAAAACACTGCTCTTAAATCTTAAAATCAGGGTAGGTTTGAACCCTTACAATTGGAACGGCAGTTCATTCACTGAATTCTCTTGACTTAAAAATTTAGCTGCTCATTACTAAGTGGAAATGCAACTTCAAATATGTATCCATATAGCACTTTGTCTATAAAGACTGTTTACATGAATGCATTTAACTTCCGTGGTCATGAAAAGCTATCACCAATCAGGCCATACACCTCAGTTAACAACTCTAAGTCACCATGATCTGATTGTGACTGTTGGTCCAAATCGTCACATAGGAAGGAATACAAGGTGTAGAGCTTCTACTGTTATTACATACAATGTCACAAGTAGGTGATGTAGATGTAATCACTTACAGCAGAAAAAAACCAACTCCAAAATGTTTGCAGCCATGTCTAGCCTCTTTTCTGGATACCAGGTTCTGTCTTTTTCAGTCACTAAAGAACAGGGCTTGAGTTACCCAGAGATTGAAGCCAAAGCCACAGATCTGGGAAGGGCTGAAACTACAGGATAACATTTCTTTCAGAAAGTTTCATTCAGTGCAAAATTTAGAGTATCCACCACTAACTGAAGCTCAAGCATGTTCTCTACTGGAAAAAAAAACGTGAACTTTTGTGGTTCTTAGGCATATACCCCACATAAAGCTGGACCTGTAGTTCCTGGATCAAGCCAAAGCTAACAACAAAAGCATCAAAAATGCCTGTTCACACAGCACTTACACCAGTGACCATCGGAGGCATGAATCTATCTAGGTCCTTCAAAATCAATTTAGCCATGTTGGCTTTGTTTATTTCAATGCAAGGAACTACTCTGACAGATTCAAGAGTTTGGTTCTTCTCATTAATTCCTTTAGTATATACAAGTGGCAAGAGGGTAAAAAAAAATGCACTTGAGGTGGAAAAGGATGCAGAAGGACTGAAAAACCACCACAGTGTTTCTCTGGGGTCACTCTTCTCCAGAGCATTGCAGGTGGCAAGTCTTTTCTTGCTTTGCACAGGTGTAAGGCTTGTACCACATATTTGCTACTCCTTCAGCTCTGACTTTTTGTTCTGGAATTACTGGAATGATTACAAAGAGCCTGCATATTTAATCTGTCAATTGGCATTTCTTTTGATAGATAAATATTTAAATATTTAATTCTTTTTTTCCTCCTTTTTGTTTTTTTTTAGCAAGATCTCCTTGTGTGAGTTGTGCTTCCGTTAGCCTCTTAACCTTGGATAAAGATGAGCGAATTCCAAGGAACACCTGTATTGTTGCATTTTCTCATTTCCCTACACAAACTAGAAAGTTATGTCACCTCTGTTCCTTGATAAATATATTTTCTTTGGAGTGTGATGCAGTTTACTGTAGGAATACAACACTCACACTGTGTGCATTGTCTTATGTAGCAAAGCCTTGCTGAATCAGTGGAACTTCCCTAATTTGAAGCAGCTAAGACTGGTCTGAAGTGAGAGACATTAACCTCTTGATCAGAATAAAACATTTTCTTGCAGGTATTTCCATCAACTGCTTACTGTTCTCCAAGCGAGTACCAGTACGGGCCTAAAACCCCTAGGTACCACACTGTGAAGCTGTGTGTGCTGTTTCGATTTCTTCTGTGTCTGTGTAATTCTTTGGTGAAAGAAGGACTTGCTGAGAGATAGGAGCTCTGAGGCTGAAGAATGAAATCTTTTAAGAGCAGAAATTGCAGGGGCAGTAGCTGTAGCATAAGGAAGTGGTACTGGAATTTACCCAGCAATACAAATGACAAAGAAGGATTAGATGCAAGTTTGTACTCATGAAGAAATTAGGTCAGACTTCATAAGACATTAAATGATTTATGCTAATGAAATATTAACTCACAAGAAGGGTGGTACTTTCATGGGAACTTACTGCTCAAGAAGAAAATATACGTGGCAAGAAACCAACCCAAACAATTGCCAGGTTAGACTGGTTTGGGCAGAGTCTGATCCTCAAAAGCTGACAGAGCAGTCATTTATTTATTCATGGCTCAAGCAAATGATACGAACATTAGAAAGAACAATCATTAGTAAATCTCCTCTATGACCAATAAATATATTTCTGTAAAATATAACTGCTCAAGAGTAGCAATTTTCTCATTTGTCCTCTTCGCTTTCCAGGAGATATCAGCTGCACAGAATGAAGATCTATTAACAGACTGTTATTAGAGGGGTATGAGATACACGTTATTTTCCTTATCTGTAGCGTGTGGCATACTTGACAAAGCTTCTTGGATAGAAGCAATTGTAGATGGCAAAAGCTGGTGTGAAATGGAGAATTTCTCTAGGAGCTCATAATCTGCAACAGAGAGGTTTTAATTTTGTGGGAAGAAAGTCTGACCACAGCTGACTGGAGGAATGAGCACACAGTTGCCATATTGGGCTGTTCTGCATTATAACACAAAAGCTCTAGACAACTGCTCCACATTTCTGCCTGGTTAAAAACTGTGGCTAGATGTTGTCAAGCTGTTGCTGTGTAGCCATTCAGTAGTTGCTGTGAGGATTCAGTAGTTCAAAGCTATACGACTGCTTGAGAAACACATCCACCTTCGAAACAGAGATACCAAATATTTACAAGCAACATGCAAACGTGCTTTGCGTGCATTCAGCACACTATATTTTTCTTAGGCTATGCCTACTGCCACCATTTCTGGCTACCTTTAGGCTTTTCTTGACTCCAATTAAAAGGGAATGCAGTTCTGAAATATAAGGGGAAAGCAATAATTGAATGCTTGGCACATTTTCTCCCTTTTGCCAAGCACTATAGCTAATAATACACTTTGTATACACCCAGAACTGTGATACTGGTTAAGTCTCAGCTCAGTAAACTGTTTAAGCACATGCTCAGCTGCAACAACAGGAATAGGCCCCATAAAGATCAGCAAGAGTTCTCCTAAAGTTCTGAACTGAGACTAATGTCCACTTTACCAGCCCATATAACTCATCAGTCTTTGGCCCCTGTGACATCCCTCATACATGCCTGTCTTACTGTGATATTTCTCCATAAACTTTGTGCCTAAGCTTAATAGAACATAAAGGCTTGGTATTAAAACTATGGCACAACAGAGCTGTGCATACATAAAACTCTTAGAGATTATTTTATTCTACTACAAAGGAACTGAATACTGCTGAATACATTTCTTAGCCTTGTTGATTAATAAGGTGTACTTCCTTATTTTTACATAAATACCAGATGTCACGATTATTAAAGAAAACCAAAAAGCAATACTATACACAATACTGAACAAATAAAGTAGCTCAATAATGTCAGAAATTTTACAGAGTTGTTTTTCAGGGTTCTCCTCTTATTCACTGCATTATTATCCAGAGATTAGCATAGCAATGTCTGGATCAAATTTCATAATTAAGTGTTAAATTCAGATATCATGAAGGCGACTACCTGCTATAAGAGTCGGTTTGCTTGCTACATCCTCTCAGACCAGTCAGAATCTTACTAAATTCCTGCTTTGCATTTCTACAGGAAACATTGTTTAGTGCTGTTTTGGGGTTTTTTAATCAAAATTATTTCCCCATTTGCAAAGTGACTGCTTTAGGTTGAGGATAAGAGATAACAGTTACTGTTTTACTCCTGTTTCAGCAAAGGTGTGATAATACTACAAACAATGACAATAGCTCAGCATCTCTGATCTTCCCCACTGTTAGCTGTGAAGACACAGTATTATATGCATGCTCAGGGTAGCATTTTTTGGTGTAATCTCAGAAAAGTGTGATACATTTTCAGATGAAACCAGCATAAATGAGATAAAATCTCAAGAAGCCTAACGGGTCTAAACTAATCAGTAAAGATCCCACATCACAGTTCAAATAACTGCCAAAGGGCAAAGTGACATCCTGACTCTACCTATCTCTGCAGGGGCAAGCTAGGGGACACTTGCCTGTTCTTTCCTGCACCTGACCCACCTACAGTGCAAATTGCCATGCCCAGTGGCTCTTCCCTTGTTACGCAGTCTAGGCAGAACCATGCCCCACCATACACAGAGTAAGTAGCATTTTTAGGTCTGTATGAAATAATTTCTCACTTTTCTTATGTAGCCATGGGAGGACTGCATTAACTAACCTCAGTGGGAGTTGTTTCCCTGATGCTGAAAGAATTTGGATGAAGGCCATTGGGTGTGAAATACAATCTCAGTGTATGGGAAAAAGGCTCTGAAATTTGACCTCAGATTACAAACCATTATTGTTTGTGACTTTCAATGTATTTGTTCAGAAGGGAAAAATGGATTTAGGGCCTTTATTTTCTTATCCTCACTTATGTATTGCTTTAATTATTAACCCTAGATAAGCAAATTTTTATGTAGCTAACTTGCAGTTAATAGGAGAGCATTTGCAATTTGGTCCATCTTAATTCTTGTTTCATTCAGCAGTTCTGGCTTGCTGAATGACTAATAGGCTGTCTCTCTCTCTTCAGACTCCCTGACATGCAGATATTACGGAACATTGTTTATGTGGATTTTTTTTTTTAAAATGAGAGGTCCACCAAGGATTTAGTTGTGGAAGCATAAAGTTTCTGGTAAATATCTTTAGTGAATGTTAGAAGTTGTTGGAATTCCTTTCAAAGGCAGTAGAAATTCAACATCAAGGAACTAAAATATACTGGAAAAGAGTTGTATGCTAATGGAAGTGGTGTTTGCCTCACAGTCTACTGTGAGAAGTTTTACTCTAATCCAGGATCTTTGAAGCTTACCTCCTACAGGAATATAAGCAGGACTTCACACAGCCCCTGCTCTTTATACAGAGATGCATTTGAAAATAGATCTTCTGATATCCCACAGACAATCGGAGACTCAGAAGATCTGGAGTTTGAAAACATACCAGGCAGAGTATAGGAGATCAGGAATACCTGTGTGATTAAGTGTCCCCATGTCACCCTCTCACACATAGAATTCATAGAATCATACGGGTTGGAAGGGACCTTTAAATGGCATCTAGTCCAACCCCCCTGCAAGGAGCAGGGACATCTCCAACCAGATCAGGTTGCTCAGAGCCCCATCCAACCTGGCCTTGAACATTTCCAGGCATTGGGCATCCACAGCTTCTCTGGGCAACCTGTGGCAGTGCGCTACCGCCCTCGTAAAAATTTTTTCCTAATATCTAATCTAAATCTACCTCCCTCCATTTTAAAACCATTACCCCTCGTCCTGTCACAACAGGCCCTGCTAGAGAGTTTCTCCCCATCTTTCCTGTAGGTCTCCTTTAGGTACTGGAAGGCCACTATAAAGTCTCCTTGGAGCCTTCTCTTCTCCAGGCTGAACAGCCCCAACTCTCTCAGCCTGTCCTCATAGCTACTGAAAGAGTTTTGACTGGTGCAGTGCATTATATACATGAAAATCTCATAGCTACCTGCACAATTTGCATTTTAGTGTTTTCTCCCCTCAATGATTGCTGCCCTGTAAGTGATATAGTATCACAGAATCACCAAACTTTGTGCCAGCCAGAACTGAGTCAATGTCAAGCCCAGCCAGATGTACTCAGTTATTCAGACATCACATGTCTTTGAAGAGCAAACTCGATACCTTTGTAGACATGCCTAGCTTGATGTCAAAACTGGTGCACCATAGAACTTCATGGAATATTGAATTATAATTAAAAAAAGCGCAAGAACCCCTATTCAAATAGCACATGCTCATGGTTAATATCAGGCTAGCACTTAACTTCCTGACTTAGGCGCTTACTAAATCCCTGCCAGAAAAGGCAGACCAAAGACAACTACAAGATAAACAGGTTGCCCAGAGAGGTAGTAGATGCCCCATCCCTGGAAACATTTGAGGCCAGGTTGGACAGGGCTCTGAGGAACCTATCTAGTTGAAGATGTCCCTGCTCCTTGCAGAGGGGATTGGACTAGATGACCTTTAGAGGTCCCTTCTAACCCAAACTATTCTATGAGAAAACATGGCAGAGAGCAACCTTGTATCCTTAAGTGACATTCTCCACTAGACCACCATCAAGTCTGAGATTAAGCAGAAAGAAAACATATTATTAAGCATTTTATAGCCATCTGAGTCAAGATAGAACAAGAATTAAGGGAAAGGATTTGCAAATGAAAGAACTGTATGAAAATAATCTGAAAATTTAGGGGTTTGGTGCTCAACTTGTCCACCTTTGTTCATGTGGAATAACTCATTTGTCAACATAAGCAAGAAAAACTGTTCAAGTAGCAAGTATCCCAGCAGAACAGCAGATCCCATATGCTTGTATCTGTCAGGGACAGGATTTAAAAGGTGAGAGATATAATATTGTGAAAGAGTTGGAGAGACCAAGTATTTTGACTGGCAGCCAGCCGTGTCATTGTATTTCAATAACCAAGCAGCTAAATGATCCTTTAAAGAAAAAAAAAAAAAAAAAAAAAAAAAAAAAAAGATTAAAAAAAGACTGTCAATAGAGAAGACTGCTCAGGTACCCAGTCTCAAAAAGAATACGTGTTTGTGGGTGTAGCTCATGGACACAAGATATTAACCCTAACTGTACATAGATAATTGAGTCTATCCTTTGCAGAGCCAGCAAAAGGCCTCTATTTTACTGATGCGTTGTTTTGTCATGGATGTACAGGTCTAAATTAAATTCACACCCAATAACAATCTCTATAAGCTGCAGGGAGACAAAAAGGGATGTTTTCCACAGCATGAATGCCAGGAAGTAGAAGAGTTAAATCTTGATATTCAGAACCATAGAGGTAATAGAAAAAAGGAGGAGTAGCTATGATACTCATAGCAAGGCATTATAAAGATATTCAGAGTGAGAGCCAACTGCCTTATTATGTGCATCTACTGCTTGCTGCAGGAGGCTGACAGGTATGACACAGCACTCACAGAAGAACTGCACTGTTCAAGGGGCTGAGGGACATACAGCTTGTTTAAAATAAGATGTCTAGGCACATGAATCAAGCCATAGCTCACATGGCAGAACTTGTACCACATTGTCCCTTGTGTTCTACAATAGTCACATTTAAATGCTACCTTCTCTGAATCCTTTGAGATCAATAATTTCAGCAAAGCTTCCACCTGGACTGTTCTGACCTAGTACCTAAGACCAGCTGCAATTTTGAAAGTGCATTGTCCCTTTCGCCCTGAATTCTAGTTACAGCTCACAGTGAAACTATCAGCCAGTTCAGAAACTTAACACAAATATTTGATGAATCACCAATTTTGCAAGGTGGGAGAAGTATAATAAAAGTAGTAGTTCCGCTATATTCCTCACTGATATACATTTTAAAACATCGGAGAACATAGGGAAATACTCGTACATCAGATTTGTTTCAAAATGAGACTTCGACACCCTCCTATATATGCCCCTTTGTGCTACTCCTTGCTGGTCTCTTTGTAGCCAATGTGTTTTGTTGGCTAGTGAGGGTTTCCTACGGTCTGATTCACAGCACCATCTAGTGACGGAACTTGCAATACCAGGAACAAAAATTTACGCTGCTCACTCAATTTTCTTGGCTCGGTTTTGCTTTTAATTGTTGCAAATTAAAAGCATCATGAAAAATTCAATGCAAATAGATTCTCAGTGAGTGAGTGAAAGTGAAACAGTATACATTGAGATCAACTTACTGTTTTTGTTTCCTAGTTGCACCAAAATGCTGAAGTCACCGAAGAGAGCTCATTGTGTCAGGTCTAAATGCTTTATTGAATTTAGGGATTTTATTTTTTTTTAATATGTTCTTAAAATTTAATTTCACTTTCGTAAAAAGTACTCTAAAATGTTTCTTTAAAGGTCAAGCACAAGTACTTGCATTTTTCCTGTGCTTTCTACTCCAATCTCCTTCAATGGAAATAACCAAAGTTCACAAAACAGTTTAGGCAGCCTAAATCTGCATTTAACAAGGAACAGGAAGTAGAGCCCTGCTTTGAAATCACTTCACACTGGTACCCTGAGGCTACAGTTAGATGCTGGTACTCCACAATCTGAAGGTTATTCATTTGAAAGATGAACCATTTGTGGATTTCAGAGTACAGTCAGTTTGCAAATATAATATTAAAATTTACTTTAGAGCTATTCAGTGTACACACAAATGGATGTACGTGGATGGCTTTTCTTTTTCCCCCTGTGCCAATTCCTCTGCAGAAGTAAAAATGTCTGGTTTTCCTTTCAGAAATAAAGTTTCCAAAAGTCCCACAGGCTTGGTTCACACTGCTTGTATCTTTCTACATTGAGTCAGTCCAGCCTAGCTGAGGCATAATAGCCCCTTAATCCTTAGTCATCACTTATGTCTGAACCTGAGAGCTAAATGTGCATTATTTCTAAAGGGTTCAGTGCTCATGCTGAAAATATTAAAAAAAAAAAAAAAAATGGCAAGAACAAACATCTAAGAGCCCTGTTGTCAGTAGGTGTAATTCTGTACATCCCTATTAAAAATGTAACAACAATATGACCCAAGGACTGTGCAAAATAAAATATCTTAAAACACTTAGTTCCATTCCCTAGTTTGTAAAAATTATTTTGCTTGGCCCACTAAATATTCAGTTTTCCAAATGTCAGTGATGTAATAAGGCACTTACGAAAAGCCTGACTCTGCAATTTTTAACAGTAACAGCATGCAGTCATGGAGGAAGAAGGTCAATTTTATCATTGAAGATGCATTTTCCCTCTGTAGTACTGCACCCTACTTCTTCAAGCATGAGGAATGCTCTTCCCCATCTACAGTCATGATGACTCAGCTCTTTGGAAAGAATGCAGAGAGCTCAAGAAAACAGAAGGTAAATGGAAGGGTACTATGAACTGATTCTCTGTCCCACAGAGTGCTAGGATGGTTCTAACACATTAAAAATAGAGTAAATCTAACCAGTCTATAAGATAGGAGTCTACAATCCTGCTTATGCCTGCAAATGCAGATCAGTTTTTGCTAACTTACGTCAGCTATTTCTACAACATGTAAGCTGAATCATTCCTTTCCAGAGCTCAGCAACAGGCTTACTGCCCATCACACGCATGTTTTACTTCATCAGCTACGTGTAACAACAGACTATAATGCTTTTTACTCTATCTCCTATTTTAAATCCTCTGGGAAGACAACAATATTCTGTTAACAAACCAGCATCCGCTAGTACTTTTCAGCTGAGAAAGCACAGACAAGTCACCTTTGAAACCAGGCTTCAGAGTACAGATCCGTTCTCTATAGCTCCTAAAGGCTTGTTTTGGCAAAGAAAAAAGGAGAGAGAAAAAAAGCAGAGGAAACATCTGGATTTTTTTTTCTTGCAACATCTTTCCAAGGTGTGTTGGAATAAAAAAAAAAACTTCCTTACTGAAAAACTGGTTAAAGTGAGAAGCACCCAAAAGAAGATCCATCACAATTCTCCAAATAACAAGACTTCTCTCTTTTGTCTTTGTATGTGTATTAAGACTCTAAGTTTCAACTTTTGCCTCCAGCTTTGCTGGATATTTCTGACAGGTACAGGCTGGTGAAAATCTATGCCAGAAAAAACTGATGAATATAGACAAGGTTAATGCCAAGCCTGGCTAGTTATTTGGAAAGCTGAGAAATCTTGTACCAAGTTTGGGATTAGGTGATCAATTCCAGGTTGGATTTGTCAAGCCAATGAAACAGAAACACACCACTGCCAGCTCATCTGTGCCCATGGGAGGTCACTGTTGCTTCATACAATGGATCAGATGTGCCAGTTTTAGGTTAAGAGCAAAGTTCAGATCAGGAACACCAGCAAACCACTTTCTCTCCTTAATTACCTTTTCTAAAAAGCACGCACACAACTATATACTTTTGAGTGGAGACTGATACTTCTCAGAGCTATACCAGAGGAAATCAAATCACATCTCCAGATGCCCTGAGGCATTAAACAGGCAGATCAAAATAGTTTTTTTCACCCTTGATAGTCTGCAATTCTTCAAGACCTGACCCCACAGCTTAGAAGAGAACTGAATGCTGTCAACAATTAACTGCATCTGATCACTACATACAATGGCATTAGAAACTAATGTCACCCAGGAGAACCAGTTTTACTTGTCGTGGTCTGAAGAGGTGCAAACAGTCTGGGAAATTTCTTAGTTCGTATCTGTGGGGGACTGAGTCAAACCAGCAGTCTGACACAAGAGAAATTTCGTCAGAGTTGAATAAAAGATATTTCGGGTAGGCAAAAGTAGTCTAAACATGCCATCTCCGTCATCACAAGGAAGCCCTGAATTCAAGGAAAAAATTTGGAAGTAACCATGGAGTATCATTAAAGATGAGTCAGTAGCAGACAATTCTTGGAAATTTACAATAAAAATAATGCAAAAAGCAACAATTATATTGTCAATTACACCTTCATTATAGCTGCAATCCACTCAACTCTGCTGCCTCCACTATATATTTTCATCTTCTGCAATGAAGATTGCTCTGCAGACTTCAGAAGATTTCACAAGCTTTGACACCTTCAGGCCTCAGATACACGGCTGTGAGAAGCGGGTGGAGAAACACAGCTATCTGTACAAAGCAAGAGCATGACTTCTTCAGAAGAGATAAGTTCTGTTAGAACTGAGCAGATCAACAGGAATCCTTCTGATGTGCTCCCTTCTCCGGAAAGACGGTCATTATGAGGGAAAGCACAGGTGAGATGACATCATCTATCATCCCTACGAGAGGCAGAATGCATTTAGAAGGCACAACTTACAAAAACTGACCTTGTCCATGTCCTATTTCTGTCATCTAAAGGCAAAGCAGAGCATAAATGATTACTGAAAGATAATACTTATCACTATCATCTTTCACCTAACCAATCTAAATATTTCAAAGGCACAGGAAAGCAGGACATCAGTTACTAGAATAGGCATTCTAAGGAGATCTGAACAACTATGATTGGTAAGAGGAATTAATTCGGTCTTGCAACATGGTTTTGTACTGCAGCAAGACGTAAGTAGAGTTCATATTTCACAGTCATTGAAATGACTAAGAGCTGCTCAGGTTCACTTGCTCAGCACTGACATCTGTCATTATAGTTTGTTTATTTCTGAAGCATCATATACACGCCACTGTCAGTAGACAGCATAGCTAATAAGGTATTCCTGTTTACTATGAAAATGTGAGACAAACTCGATAGCAATGTCATAACCCCATTTCACTGCCAGCATGGATACAAGCTGTTAGAAGTATGCATATCCAGAGTACAGCATAATTTAAGTTTTCCATCAAGGGCATGCAAATGAAACCTCTGCAACAGAGCACTGTTTCCCAGAAGAGTACTCAGAAGAAGGAAAAATCCACACATGTTCTGCAATAGTTCTGAATTTTATACAGCTTCATTATTCAGTGAGTGCCTTTTAAATTACTAGTCATCCATTTAGTTCAAGACCTATTTACAGAGTACGATATTCACCTTTAAAGCTAATTATATGCCTGTGGTTGACATTTTATTCATATTCTAATCAGACATTAAAAGCACGTGCAGGGGAAAGTCTTATGCTTACTTTCTACGTTAAGGTAAATTAAGCCCACCATCTCCTCATCTCTACATATGTGAAAGAGAATATTAATAAAGGAAACCCTTGCAACAAAGGATTTCATAGTCAGGTGAGTTAGGAGCTGGCAAAACAGCAGTATCTAAGTGAAAGACAAACACCTACCCCAGCAAATGCTGTTAAAATGGGTGTGTGCACCAAGGAAACATGTAGCAACAAGGGATGAAGGAAGCTAGAGAGCATGTAAAGATATAAAAGGAGCTCCACCCACTGGCAGCAAAACCTGAAAGTTTACATGGAGAGAGATTTACAGAGCTGCCCATCACAAGTCAGTTGGAAAGGAGTTGCTTTAATTAGTTATCCACTAGGAACTTCCAGATGCTGACAGCCATTTTTTCTGAAAATGTTACATCAGTAATCAGAATACCTAAATCAGTATATACCAGTAATCACATCAGTATACCTAAAAAGAAAAAAAAACAACTTCCCCAACACAAAGATCTGGCATGCAATTTTCCCTACAGGGAAGCATGAGCAGAAGATAGAGGATGCAAACCAGACTTTCCTAAAGGCTCAGATAACTCTGCTTATGCCCAAACCCGTGTTTTAACTTCATCCCTTTCCCTGGATAACGGTCGCTGATGACTTTTACCCAAACATTCATACTTGTATCCTCATTTTTTACATCTTCAAAATTTTCTCTCTTTCTTAGAATAGATAGTACAGTGTACGGGGTGGGTTAAAAAAAAAAAAAAAGGCAGAAAACACTAAAACTGCAGAAGATAATGAAAATGTTCTACGCCTCTGAGTAGAAAACACTTTTCTCAGCCCAGATTTCACTAAGTAATAAGCTAAATAGTTCTGTCCATAGCTGTAGGAATCAGGAGGTACCAACTGAAGCAGTATCTAGAGATCCTAGAAAGCCGTATTTGCACTCTCTGCTTGCTGTGCATGCTGAAAGTTGGCTTGCCACAATGTATACAAGGGGACATGATGTAGCGTTATTAGCAGATCCAAATTTAAAATTTCTATCAAAAAGAGACAAAGCTGTAAATGGACAGCTCATTTCCAGTAGCACCTGTTTACAGAATAAGGCTCATAAGAGTTATTTGAAATTAGAGTAACAAAATATTCGCTTAAAATATCAGATACCTATTGAAGCTGGAAGCAGGTGAACCATAAGATTCTCAGTTAAACAAATACAACACCTTGGAGACCATTTCCTCTAGTGGCCACATTCCAAGGTTTTTCTTGCTGGTTTTGGAAATCTGCTTCTCTTCTCATGGCTACAGAAATGCATTTTGGTCTTTCCTATACCATAAAACCAGGTAAAGTTCTGCTTTCAGTGTGAATATAATAGCATATTATAAACAAGCAATCTAAACTATCCAAGAATATGGAAGAGTATAGAAAGATGAGAAATCTCCAGTGTGATTTACTGCCCAGTAAATGCAATGATTCACCACAGTAATTTCCTGTGTGCAGTAGGCCAAATTCTCCCACCTATACAAGTGTTGAGTAGTTCCTTAAATGATGCCTCATCCTACTGATTTGAATAGTATCATTTACAGAATAACATACTGTTTCGTGTCATGGAACTGACTAGCTCATACAGTCAACAAGCCAAAGTGGGTGAAACAGAAGGGAAA
This sequence comes from Tetrax tetrax, assembly GCA_009806455.1. Lineage (NCBI taxonomy): Eukaryota > Metazoa > Chordata > Aves > Otidiformes > Otididae > Tetrax > Tetrax tetrax. The sequence continues at coordinate 301,024 of WHYT01017811.1, forward strand.
TATTTTCCAAAGCAGAGCAGAATGTGTCCTTAGTTAAAAATAGACTTTCTTTGTGGCTGTCTCAACATCAGAAAGTTAATCTTTTAACTTCTGAAATATCCTTTAGCAAATCACTTAAGCAAACCAGTTACAATCCACTAAGAAAGAAACTAGAATATTATCTCACTATATGTCCTTAATCCCTGAACATGACCTACAGAGCCCTGTGGATTTCACAGGAATAAAAGAGAGCTGCCTTACCCTTGTTAGTTGAAATTATGGGCAGCCATGCAAAGGTGCGGATGCATTAGCCATGCGTCTCCCCTATACATTCATGTTTTTCAGATCCAAATGCAGTATTGTTACTAGAGAATAAGATCTGTGGGGCAGGGAGCTAGGCAATAGCCTTCACAGTGCTACTGCAATGCAGATCGGTTCCTGATTCTACGCTTGTTCTACAAACATCAAATCTCCTGGCTTTGATCAATACCTAAACAATTCTTCCAGCATCCTTGAGACTGGAGTTATTACGCTCAGTACAGAGGAACGTGCAGGTCTGTAGAGAGGAGTCATTACCCAGTTTGAACTAAAATACATATGTAACATTGATCTTTTAACTTCCTCCAGAAAGTCTGGCTGCTATTTGCTCAGACTGATATAGAAGATGATTCTGCTTGGGAGTAAAGCTGGAGTGCTTTCCAAGACACAGTTAAGGAAGCTGCTGCATTTGATAAGCATTGTAATCTTTTTTCCAAACTAGGTACTTGAGAGAAATATCTACTTATTGAGTTGAAATAGCCCACAAACAGGATTGTACAATGAAATATATTTCCCAGGGACATGAGAATGGAGTTTAAATCTGGTGCTGAAGTCTCCTTGTGACAAGGAAATAGACTTCCTACAAGAAGAGTACCCATCCAAATAGAATCTTAATCCTATTGAGTTTTAATACTTACACCTGTCACAATATTTAAGAATTCTTTCTTGCTGAAAAAAAAAAACAAACAAAGGAAAAACCCCAAGCTCTCACACAACTAGAAACAATATTATCCTTAATGGGGCACATAGCACTTATCTCTCTTCACAGATTCAAACTACGTAGATTGTAGAGGATCTATTTCCTTAGCTGAAATTTCATGTTTAAGGGAAGATTATTTATTATTGCTTCATGAAGGCTGTGAGTAATGGGTCCTCTTACACAGCCTTGGAAAAACTGCCTTTCTTTTTTTTTAAGAATTAATAAAGCATTTACTTCAGCATGAGTTGATTGTTTGCACAATCTTGTCAACCAGTCTAAGTCAGATGTTGCTTTTTCCTACTCCTGACATTTGCAGTAAATCAATGAGAGTTTAATTTTACTGTTTTGCACCTAAGGAAAAATATTTTTCAACTTGTACTCAGTTTCTTCTTGGGAAAAGTAATTTCTTCATCAGCTGCTGCTGCAGATTGTTAGGAAAGAGGGTGGGGCTTTCCCAGACTGACGTCCTTCAAGCTGTACCTGAGTATAAAGAGCAAGGGAGAATTGCAGCCAAGAAACTCTCAAAAGCTGCTTCCAGTGACTGTTGGAATTCCAAGGCTGGCTTTATTCTGCAACTGCTAGAACTTGCTGCTAAAAAGAGAAAAGAGAAGCTGGACCCAGCTCATAGTGGCTAATTACACTGGAGAATTAAATATAATGACCATGTTCTCAATGTGAAAGTGGATTAATTTTTTTTTTTTTTTTTTTTTTTTTTTTTTTTTTTAACACAACCAAATAAGCTTTTTTCCTCCTCTCTTCTTTTTCATATTTTTCTACATACACAGTGGCAATGTTGCAAACAGTCTGCATGAGTCCTGAACTACTAGTCAATAAAAACATCAGTGAAAAAGAAATCTGTGGATACAGTCCAGGCCAGGGATCTCCACTGCCTGGAGAAACTGCCTGTCCCAATAGCTATTTTCAACAGAGCCCATCACTGCCAGACTCTGGATTAACCGAATTCAATATTGCAAGTCCCAAGATCTACCTTCCTCCTTCACATAAACCTCAAGAGATGTCTGCTGCTGCTGGTAAGATCAAATCTTTATTCACATTTTCTATTCTATGCAACACTACTATGCTTCTTTTGCAAAGTGATAAAGTACACTGATTTGCAACACCTTTTGTGCTAGCAGAGAACTGTACTAACACTAGCACATATTAAGCTTCTGCGGCAATAACACCAAAGATGTACGGGGCACACTCTCCTACTCACGTCTTGTTTTTATTTTGTTGTGGTCTGCTGCTGAAGTCAGAAATTACTCTGCTTTGTAAAGGATACTCAATATTCTGTCATTTCTGTCTATCTCTATGATTTCACTGCTCATTTGCATTTAGAATTGCAAGTTTGGTTCTGAATCTAACAGCAATATAATAGATACGACCTTCTGAGTTAATTACATTACGAAGTCATATGAAAGTGTGTTTGGTGAATCATTGCCTTTGTTGAGTTCTTCAAGTTCAAGGATACATCTGGGCATGTAATCTGATCCATCATATAGCATTTTTACTGTAAAATAGCTTGAAAGATAATAATATATTAGCTATTTTGGGGCTTTTTTAAATAAAGCTTTTCAAAGAGGCCTTTCAAATAGTCTACAAAGAGTAGAGTAATTAATAATTCATAAATAATGAATTACTAATTTATTATCAAAACACCAATCTAAAAAAGGAATTACTCTCATTTGTAGAGTGGTCTGAGAAATAAACTTTTTTTTTTTAAGGTCCCAATGTTTTAATTATTTAGTGATAGGTTAAACATTCAGAAATACCAGAAATCTTAGTACTAAACAACAATTCAATATATATTCAAAATGGACCATTTGCTACTTGGGATTCAACACCCTCCTGCTCAAGGGGTCTCAGTCTCTCATTGCCTGGAGCAGGGAAGAGAAACAATATCATGCAGCTAGAAACCACATCTCGTGTGGCTGGTTTACGTGCCAACATTGCCTACTCTGAGACATTCCAAGTTTGGGGAGGTGCACCATTCCCATCTGTTGACCTCCTGTAGTTCTCCTCCACAAGACTTAGCCAGCCAGGCTCCAGCAGTTCCTACAGAACACACGCATCGATTTTGGTCAAGGAGGAATATTGGCACAGGCACCTCATGATTTGCTTAGCACTGACTGCTCCTGTAATAGGAACTGCTTGCCCAAGCAGCATACAACTTTTTCATTTCAGGCTGCTGTGTTTTTTAATCAGAAGCATGCTTTAATCACAAGTGCTGTTTTCATTTCTTATACCATGAGCTACCCTAGGAAGAGAAGCTTCTGTTGCTGCAGCAAGGGTTGCTGCTGGCTGACTCCTTATTCTCAGTAGCCCACACTCCGACTTCCAATACACAGGCTTCTTTGGAACAATGGCCTTCTATATAAAGTGTATGTTATGTACTAGCCAACTGGGAAGATCCCGAACTAATGCAATAAAGCTATCATTTTATCATTACAATAGCAGTTACTGAATGCATCCTATATGAAAGACATCATTCTCAAGGTGGGGGGGAGGGGGTGGGACACAGTTATATAAAATGTATTTCAAAAGCAGTGCATCTAAGCTCCTAATCTGGGCAAGTCTTTCAAGTTTGGGGATTCAAGTACAAGATGCAAGATTACCTCACACAAACAATTACTGAGCAGCTTGTTTTGACGAAGACAAGCTTGTTTAGACAACCATATATATTCTCAAATAACTATTTCATTTCACTACAGAAAATCATCGCTTGCCTTTGAATCACACTAAATCCAAACACACAGAGAACCGTTGGGGAAAGCCGTTGGACATAGCATCACTATCTTATTTCTGAAACAATTCTGTTCCTTGTTTTTCCACTGATATCAATATAAGAAACCGCAAAGGCAGATTTACAGCAACAGATGAAAACTAGAACACAACTAAAAGGGGCAGTAAAATAGTGTTGACATATTCCCCAAAAGCAGTCGTGCTCTAAGTCAGTACGGCACCTCTGAGCTGAAGGGCACCAAGAGAAACTGCCCAAGGCCAAGTCTCAGGATAGTGTGTTTACTTCTGCACCACTGGAAATTCTAAACCAGAAACTTTTGACTTCTTTTCCTTCTCTTCCCCAACCATCCATTCAAATTTCCTGCATTGCTACCCTGCCCCTAATGCATTCTTCCCAGCTTCAGTGGCACACTTGGGGCTATCTCTCTTCTTCCTTCACACAAAACTGAAACCAACCCTGCACTAAAGTTTGACAACATCTGGTACTTCACAGGTTAACTCAGCTCTCTGCTTGTACTGTCAGACTGGAGATCCCACAGCCAGCTTTGGGGTTTGGCTTAGTTTTGTCTCTAAAGAAAAGAATTCCTTTTGTGAGGCCTGAGTTTGTTGTGGCCTGAGAAGCAATGCATTGAAGTAATTGTTAAGTAGGAAGTAGGCCAGAGCTAACGAACATGTAGGGTGATGTGGAAATTTCCCACAACTGATGGTGAACATCAGAATCACAGGCCATCTCTCAGGGTGACCTCATCCTGCCACTAGTCTATAACACCCCAGAGAATTATGTCACTTTAAGCATCATGTTATGACTTTTCCAGACTCTGGACTTAGCTCTGATACCCCTCAGAAGCGCTACGTGGGTGTGAGGGTAAAGATGCCAGTACGGGAATTACTGAGAAAAATTCGGCTTTCCAAAGGCCTGGATCCAGCTCAAAGCAAGGTGAGGACTCTTCCTGAGTTTAGAAAAGTTGCTCCCAGACATGTAGCATCACAGTACATGTTCCTGACGCTCTCACTCTGCCAGTGTTCTGGAGAGGTTACACCTACAACTGCTGCCTCTTCCATCCACCAAATTAATGCTTTTGATGATGGTGAAGAATATACCAAATACTAAAAAGGCTGAAGGCCTGTGCTAGAAACATTTCTAAGACAGTGACAGCAAGAACCCATTTGTGCCCTGGATACTATGTCATGCAATCAAGCCAAAGATAGCCCAAGAACCAATAGCAGTTTTGCTCTAGCAACCCAGATTTCTGTGAACCACCTGTGAAAACAGCCCAAGAAGCTGGCTCCCAGATACCTCATCAGCTGTAAAGATCTTTATAAGGCTGCCATGAATTCCCGACTCATGGAAATTTATTTGCCTACAGTCTCAGCTGCGCAAAGTACTTAGCGTAGGACATAATTTACTTCATGTTACAATATTTGCCACTGTTTCATCTTCTCTTACGTGCAAGCATCTCAAACTGAGTTGGGTCTTTTTGTGTCCTCAGGAAGCCTCATTAACGAAGGTGGTAACCAAATGTTCCTCAGGAAAAACAGGTCAGAAAACTCTCTTGGTACTAGCGCCGCCTTTTCTAGTAGGATCATCACTGCTGGGTACCCAAAGAGCTAGACTACTTCTCTCCCATGGTCAGTGGTCCATGCTGGTTCCTAGCTCCCCTTAAATTAAAGGAGCAGGCCAGCTGTGCATCACCACCATATATGTGTTATCTATCTGTTATCTGGGGCAAAATTTCTCATGAGAATATCTTCTGTGTCTTCCTCCCTCGCCCCCAACTCAAAATAGCTTATTTCTTCCTTTCTTTCCAACAGAAAAGAGAAGAGTTCACCCTTATACAGAGAAACAGCTTAGACAGGTATGCATAACACCTTCAACTCTGTGCTGCCAGCCTCCTCAGGCATATTTCACGTTATATCACTGAGTGAGAACAGGACAATTCATGTCTAATTTCCCTCCCCCATTTTCTGCCCTCCCTGTTTTTGTTGCTGTTTCAGAGCAAGCACAGTGTTGGGCAAACGCTAAAAGGCTTAGAGGACCTTGATATCCTGGTAGAGGTACTGCAGGAAGATTTGAACAGAAGCCATTTGAAGGAGGAGACTCTGAATTCTGTGCCAGGTGGCTTTTGGCAAGGCTTCTCCACAGATCTGCAAGCTTCTCGGTGGGAAACTGGAGGAAGCAAGCAGGCAGCTGGTGGCCTGCAGGAAAGACGCCACAGCTTAAACAAGTTGCATTCATACTGTTATTTTAAAGATTTCAACTCAGTATTGCAGGAAGAGGCAGAAACTTCTTTTCATGATGATCAGAAAAATGTGGACAAGTGCAGATCACCAGGAATATTTGCAAGGACAAGTGAGACAGAGGGTACCTGGTGGCTATTGGATGCATGTACAAGTATCCGGAAAGATTTCCCGAGGCATTCTTCACAGAATGTATCTTCACACTTTAACCCATCAGAGGGCTGTTCAGAGGTGCTTCTGGAAGATAATACAGGCTCTCCAGACATTGAGGGACATTTGAAGTCGACCTCAATTTCTTTCACACAGCACGATCTCTCTCCCGTCTCTTTCTTCCAGTTCCAGCTACACAGAGAAGAAAGTTTACTGAGAAATATCCCAGCAGACAAACTGCTTGAACCTGATGAAAATGGCCACAGGTCTCCAGTTTTTCTATTGAAATATATTGATTTCTGTTTCCTGGGACATCACTTGTACTGAGGCTTTGCTCTAACTTCAGCTGCTAGTCTTGGGCACACCTGTAGCAAAGACTTCCTTGCTCAACAGGAAGCTCAAACCTGCCTCAGTATACACAGTTTTAGGTAGATAGTTAAAATAGAAAGATTGCATATTTACAGTAGTATTGACAAACTACAGCTGACATGAGGACAAATTCAGAGTATTAACAATATTAAAGACTGAATTGTATATGTAGGTATTCACAAGAAAATTACAATCAAGCAAAACAAGTCATTGCTACTGAAAAAGAAAAAAGGATACGCGAAAGAGATTTTTTTTCCATGCTGCAGACACTCTCAGGATAATTACTTCATTATTAGTTGGCAATAAAAATGGGTGGGAGGATTACACCAAAACATACATATGCTGCTAGTCTAGAGCATGGACCAGACTTCTAAAGAACAGGGAGTGGCTCTTTTGTCAGAAATTAAGTGAAAGCAAAGGTTCTACTGATCCTATTTTCCCTAGAATGGCATGCTTATAGGAAAAAACAGCTGTTTATAAAAAGCAAAATTAAAATATCTTATTAGGTTCCAAACAGCTCAGCTAGTTGGGGAAGCTGGTAACAAATCAGATTGACAAAAAGCACAGCATAACTTATAAACTGTCCTAGTCTCGGTGGGAAAGCAATTAACTCATGTTCCTACAGACAGTCCCATTCTCAGTTTAAAATATTTATAACCCACACAGGGAAAGTTAAACACAACACTGTCCTCTTCCATTCAGAATAATGATTTTCAGCGCAATAATAAAATTAGAGACGTCACTTTTCAGCAATAATGTAACTGTAACAGAGTTACAATAAGCCATCCACTACCATGTTTTCTGCATATTTTTAACCAATACTGAAAAAATTCTCACACATCAACAAAATTAATCACAATTAAGATAAAGACATTTTTACTACCGCCATGTTTACCTAAAATTCACAAGGTAAAACTTCCGGCAGCCCACTTACCCCTAATGAAGTATTTAAACATCAGAGTACATGCTCAGAAGAACATATGAAGGCAGGACTGTACATCACATAAGTTAACTCCGAGTTCTTTTTCCTCCAGGAGGAAAGGAGGACGTGCAAACTTGCAAAAAAAAAAAAAAAGTTTTTTCCAGGATGAAAGTCAGGAGAAACACTCATACTATTCTGAGTTGTTCTGAGAGACTGAATACACAGAAGAAATTGAGTTCATGGCCGAATTACAGTTTGGAAATACTTCTTTTCTTTTAAGTGTGAGAGGAGGGTTTCCCTTCTCTGGATTTTTAGTTACATTACACTCTTCCCTGTACTGAAGGACGCTTTACAAAAGGAGGAGGAAATCAGAGAATGTTAGCAAGACGGAATCACGGAGTAGCTCCTAGAGAGGAGAGGAATGGCATAATAGCAAGAAGGGAGGACCAGGAAATCCCAGCAGACAAAATCAGTAACTCCAATATTCATATAGACACTAAATAAATGCTTAAATATCCCAAGACTTCTGCATTTGCAAACCTTAGCACTTCATGCTTTAAACACATAGTTATTTTTGAGTATTTTAACCACTGCTTTACCTTTTAATTGTTTAAAAATGTGTTCTGTTCCAGGCTACTGCACAAGGCTGTTGCTCAGGGAAGAAGGGCTCTGACTTACGCACTTGCACAGAGATTTGCATCCCTAAATAAGATCGATGAGAAGGATGCAGAGAAACGGGTAGGATGCTAACTTGCCAAGAATAGCATAATTTTCTTCCATGTCCAAACATCTTTCAAACCCTAGTCAAGCATCAAGCATCCTTTTGGACAAGGTGTGGCTGCTGTCCTTGCAAAGAGGAAAAAACAAGAACAGGGAGGGAAGTGATCTGCATAGAGCAAGTATTAGCATAACTGGGAACAGAACCCAGAGTCCCAACTCCCCACCTCATTATCTAACAAACATTGTTGCTTTAAAATTGGTTTTGCCTTTCATGACAAGTTTCTCCCACTCTCCTCTTCTTAGACTGCATTACATATTGCTGCAGAAAAGAACCAACATCTGATGGTGAGTGACTTGATATCCCTAGGAGCTAACATCAATGAACAAGACAGCTTTGGGAAAACTCCACTCCACCTGTGTGCAGAGAATGGGTATTTGAGAGTTTTAGAGGTAAGCTGGTCATTTATTTTGTACAAATACTGTGCATAGGTAAAGCCAACCTATGCATGTTCTTTTGTTTAATATATATAAGATTTTTCCAAACCTGAGCATTAGCTTTGGTCTGATGTGGTTAACATAAGATGGAGTTAGGGGAGGAGGGCAGTATTTCAGCACTGACAAAAATCAGGACTTCTTTCAATCTTCATTTCAGGTTTTGAAAAATTGCAAAAACAATGGCATGTGTGTGGAAGTAAATCTGACTGACTGTTACGGTAAGAGGAAAAGCTTGACCACATACATGCTTAGCATAGACTCCAAAAGTGCTGGACTACAGATTTTATCTAGGCCTTTATCTAGACTCTTCAATTTCTTGTTTAAAACTAAAAGGTATGGGACAAGACCCAATCAGTCTTGATAGGACACCCCCTTATGATTAGCCAAGTGTGTGATGGTTTACTCCAGTGAGGTGTTCAAGCACTGGATTTGCTTCACTTTTCTGTGATCTGTTCTGCTCAGGTTTAACACCGCTACACTGTGCTGCTCTTGCCCACACTGCCTTAGTTACAGAATCTCAAAAAACTGACATCAGTACTAACATGGGAAGGTTTCTCAGACTACGCAAAGATCAAATCCTTGAGGGAATTAACTGCTTACTACAAATGGGAGGAAAGCCTGACTTGCAGGTGAGGACCAGCAGCACGCTGTTTACTGTGGCCTTAGGTTTTCTTCATCTTTTGCAGTCATAGGTTTCACTGTCATTTGCAGGTACTAAATTCAAGTCAAATTACCACTACCTACTTAAAAATTGAGGAGAACACAGAACTCATGTGTTTGCTGCAGACTCATAAACCTAAGGGACAGAACATTCTTCAAGAGGTAACTATCCACAGCTACTTTTACAGAGGCTCTAACATTTGCATGCAAGAAACTGAATGCAGTAATGTAAGCTGTGCCATCTTGTAAACACAGCAGATGATGCTCCCAGCCTTGTCCTAGCTGGCATAGGATACAAAATCCCCTTTTCAGAGAAAAGGCACTGTAGGAGCTCTTACCACCCTTGGTCCCATCTCAACTCTATCTTCGTAACCGTTATGCTCTGTAGGAGATAAACAGTAGAAAAAAAAATTTACTCCATGTTATTACTGACTGAACTATTAAACATGACACCCTCTCTCCTGTTATGGTAAGAGAAGAATCTAGGCTTCACATCTCGAAATCAATACAAGTTCTTGACACAAAGCTTGCACCACTGTTAATGCTGGAAATTTATTGTTCTGGTTTCTTCATCTGTATAGAGTTACAATTTGCTGGGTGCTCCAAGAAGAATGCCCAGTCCCGCATCACCAGATACCTTTTCTGAATTTTTTTCCATGTCATCTTTGGACCTCTTTGACATCATTCTTAAAGGTATTTTGTGGTAGGAAATTGGTTTTACCTAGTCGGGGTCTTTGTAACTTAGCAGCTGTAACGCAGTAGCCAGCTCCAGTAGCTTCCCTGCATTGCTATATAACAATTAATCATCAGTTCACATATAACTGATGGAAAAAATGCCCAGTGACTTGTAATAGACTTCAGATTAACTCCAGAGTTCTGGACAGACTCTCTTTTGCTTGCAAAACTAAACTCATCCAAAGCCAAGTGAAAAATAGGGCAATAAACATGTGGCATTAGAAGAAACACTTAGCATCTAGACTGAGCTGAATATTTGTTGGTTTATTGCCTTGCAGGGAAATGCTGATAAGAATCATTATCTGCATCTCATGGTCCGTGTGCTGCAACTGTTGCTGAAGAATAGACAGAAAACAGACAGTAAAAGTCTTCAAATGTATTATGCTTGGACTGACTGTTGAAAATATCTCCTCAGTATCTAGAATTAAAGAGTAAGATAATAAATGGGGAAAATCCTTGAGCCAGGTTTCGACAGTATTAGGCATTAAGTATTAGACGCTCCAATAAATGAATAGGTCTTCATTTTCTCACAAAGCTGAGCACTAATACTTCTCTTTAGAAATCCATTCGAGTTGTAGGTTTTCTACATTCTGAAGCTCTGACAATTCTTTAATGCAGGTGTATTACCTTAAATTTTAGCCCTTCAGAGCCTAGTCTTGAGGGTATCTGTGTAAGAGTAGTCTCTATAGTCCAAACAGCCTTCAGATGTGGTGAAAATCTTAGGCAGTATATAATTTTAAGCACCAGCTATTGGAACTCAGAATCTGATGGACTATATTTAATACTTTCTGCAGTCCGGCTCTGAATTTGTCCAAGGCTGGAGTTGTCACACTTTAAGGCAGTCATATTAGAAAAAAAAAAATCCCCTCAAAATAAAACATACCCATACACTGTTACTGAGCATGTTTTTTTCAACAAAAATCAAGCTCTTTATTTATGCAATCAGAATTTGACTGTAGGTGAAGTCTGGGAAAGAAAGTGTTTTGAATCAGTTCCTTTCTCTCTGAGTGATCTAACACTTTTATAAAATTTAAGTATATAACACCACTTTACAAAGTTCATTTTTTTTATACTCAGCAATTTTGCAAGTTAAAACGATAACAAGCAGCTTAAATTATTCTCTATTGCCAGATATACAAGTATTCAGGAAAATTCCTATAAATTAGATAATTATTGTCAAAAAAATAAATTTCTCTTCCTAGATTTAGTATAATTTTCTTTTAACTTCTGATTGTGAATTAGATGGTTTCTATGAAACTTCTCTGTTTGCTACATGTGGAGCAATCTACAGTCATATAATCTACAAAATGACTGATCCAGCAATCAGCTCACGTACATACCTCCTATTGAAATAAATGGGAGATCTTTCACGTGTAACCATTGTAGGATCCAGTATTAAGTACTCAACATGATTGGGGAATTTATTTTTTTTTTTTAATCATCCCTTCGCATTTTCTACTTGTAAAAAAGGTTACTTTCCTCTTATTGGATATCCTTAAGTGTTAAGCTCCAAGAGCTATGTTGCACAACATGAATTAAGTTTTACTGAAAAACGACAGCATTTAAGATAATGCCACTGGGGTTTGGGTCATATCTTATGCTTCTTATGCCCTTAACAGCTAAATAGTACTCTTCTGTATTTTCTCTAGTCTGAATCATGATACTTCAACATTCTTCAGTATTTTATTTTTTAAAAAAATTACGCACATGATGAGTTACATCACACTATGGAATATTCATTCACCTCCTCCTATTGGTGTCCCTCATGTTTTAATCATGTGAAGTCTTTTTTTTCCTCCCTTTTTGTCCCAGGTTTTACTTGGAAATACAATTTTTTTTTCCTTCTCTGATTATTTTTTCTGTCCCCCACATTACCACTCATTCTTTGTGTTTGCATTTTAAGTCACATCTGTGCTCACAGAACTTTTTATTCATTTGAAGAGAATTAATGAGGATCTTCTAAGTTACTCAGCTTCGATTCATGTGATCAGATCCAACACCCACTGAAATTAAAGACTCCTTATTTTCAGTGAAAACTGACCAAGAAATTCTGCATCACATACAGAACCAAGAATGAAGAAGCAGTATGGTGAACAAATAGAGAAGTGCATCAATAAGCATTCTCAGTGAATAAAAATGAATTTGTTTTCAGGATATATTTTTAAAAGTGTAGAAAACTTTTGTATAAGAACACCATATTGATCAAGTCCTTTTAGTCACATGGAAACCATTCAGGTAAAAGGACAGGAACCTTAAGTTACTAATATGTATCATTTACTCAGTATACATAATGCTCAACTAGCTTATAAAGTATATTGTACAACAGTTATATATTAATTGCATCAACATTAGTAGATGCGCTTTACATTGTTTCACTGTTCCTTTCTGTCAATAAATATATTATTTTATGCAGTATGTAACTTATTGATTTTTAGGCACTGATATAGCCATAATACACTCACAACAGAAGCGACTCATGAAAAGCAGACTGTAAAAGTTGACAAGTACATAAGGGGCATTCTGTTGTGTTGTTTTTTAAGAGTACAGTTGTGCCTGTGCAGAAGCACCAGCATTACCACAAAAGCTGGAGGAGAAGGTGATTTATTTAAAAAAAAAAAAAAAAATTAAGCCCCCCCATTCTTTTCAATATACATTCATTAATCCACTACCTCTAACTAGGAGCTAGACAACTATTCTTTCAAATGAACTATAAAGCTAATTCTCAACATATTTTCAGTACTAAAATTTTTGCCTGTAAATAAGTAATCTCAAACGAGAAAAAATAATCCATGGACCTAAGGAGATTAAGTAATGTAAGAGTTTGCTGAAAAAGCCAGCTTTTCAGCCATTCACTGTGGCTAAACAACAAAAAAAAATATTCTATACCAAAACCGAATAAAAGAGGGCTTTGAATAGGAATTACCCTCCATAAAAGTAACTCTCATTTCTACAGCAAGATATTTTTCTAACAATTTTTTCTTTTTGTGAGCAAAGAGACCTGTTAGCATTTAAATAGAGGCTTTGCACATACTGCATATTCCCCGGTCCTAGAGTGATTGCTACTGCAAGTGATGAAACAGCTGTTTACAGACAATTGTTCTCACCAGCTGGGCTGAAAATTAACAACCACAACAAAAAAAAAATATTCAAGTGAGTTCTGGGGAGAGTTTTCTTTCCCAGCATAAGCTACCAGTTTGAGCAGGGCAACACTGAAATTAACTCTGACCTGTACGCACAGTACTTGATAGACCTAGTGATCTTGATGGTTCAGACTAAAGGCTTTTGCTTTTTTTCTCATCATGACAGTAAAACCTCCCCGGCAAAGCAACTCCTTAAACCTAGGTCCGTTACAAATTCAGGACTGCCTCACAGAAAAGGATAGCATCTACTGAATCATTAGCTTTACTTTCTCAACTCCACACACACACTCTACAAGTCTGCCCACAGGTTTCTTTATACAGTCCCAGCTCAAACTTGCTCAATTAGCAGTGGTAACAGGATCTTAGCAGAAGATTCTACAATACTCAGATTCAACTCGGTAGCTTCGCCCACAACGGTCTTTAAACTGAAGTTTTGAAAATGTACACATGAACATCAGTCTACTGTTGTGGAAATACTCCTGTGGTCCCATGAAATCCTCTTTCACATTAGTTACAGAAACTAGCTTCCATGCTCAGTCCTGGTGCAAACAAGATTTCAGGTCACTGAAGTCGAAGGAGCAACCTCTTGACCTCAGGATATGTCCTGTGCTTTATTCACACAGGTTTACTGCCATGCCCATATCAGAGGGAGAAGAGTTACCATTCTGCGCTTGCAGCAGGGCATGGCAGAAACGTTCTCAAGACAAAATCTGTCCAGCACAGAGCAGAGGTCCGACCTACTCTAAGCTGCATTGACATTGTCCACCTGGCTCAAAACTCCCCAGCCCTGGACCCCTGTTGAAAGCGGTAGCCGCAGCAGCATAAGGTTCAAGGTGCAGAGCTAGACTGTGGCATGCCTGGAACCAAGTGCTATGCTTCTGATACCTAGAGTACCAGTTATGGTGACCAGGCTAGTATTTGCGGTCTGACTCCTCCAGCTAATTCAGTCTAAGTCAGATCACACACTCCCACAGGCTACAGTCATGCCTTTGAACTGTGGCACAGGCCATACTTAGAGAAGCTGCTTTCCTTCTGCACCTCACTTCTCACCCTGTATTACAAAGTGAGTGCTATTCTCTGGCTTACATGGTTACTAAGGTTCCCTGCTCCTTTGAAGATATATGAGCATTGGCATGCATAATTAAGTGCAGTGTAAAAGCTTTGCCACTGAATTAGCAGCAATTCAGCAAAGAGAGATCAAAATAAATAAATAGATAGGATTCAGTGCTTCCAGCAGTTCTCAAGAATGATCCTGATCTGGAAAGAGGAAACTCATGAGATATCTGTTGCAGATTTGTAATGGCTTGAAGAAGGCCCTGGCAAGGACGGAAGCTTCACTTTCCCGGCAGGGTTTTCTGATGGACACTGGACATATTTACGATCAGTGATAGCTGCAAGACCGCAGACTCTGTACAGAAAGTGAATGACAGAGCAACTGTGGTCTTTAATGGATGTACAGGATCCTACAGTATTAAGACCAGTTTTCTAGGCTTTCCTCTTGAGGTCTTTCTATTCAGAGCTGGGTGAAAAGAAGTATCTGAGCCAGAGCCCTGTACTGTGAAGTTGCAAGTTACAGCAAGGGAACGAACAAATACATTTGTTAAAACAGTCTGAAGCAGGGGAACAGGAACTCTATCCTAGGTGTTACATCACTAGGACTCTGGCTGCATATTAGATCTTTCTCCTACAAAACCAACATCTTAAGGTTCCAGAAGGAAACAGTGCATTGTCACAGATGCTTGGATGCTGCTACTACACAGTCACAGGTGTAGCAAGTCCTGAGAAAAAAAGCCTTCAATGCCAAGTCATTGAGCTCTACTGGACAGCTTTTTCGGTGCACACAGATGTATTTCCACACTCTTTCAGAAGCTATCAGTAACATAAGTACATAGTATAGTCTACTATAAAATGCTGTGAAAAACAAAATACAAGCCCTACCACCTAGCAGCTCATCTGTATCTATGAAAGATACACAAAATCAATTACAGAGGTGACAAAGGCATTGCGAATGATGAAAAAATTAGGGCAAATATTTTACGGATTAAAAAGAAGCTGCATAGCAGATAGAAGCTCTTCTAGGTATCACATAAATTTAAAAAGTAGAAACAACAAAAGGAGGAGAGCAGAGAGATTCTGGTCCAGATTTTCAGTGATGTAAAATTCAGTAGGCAGCAAGAGAGCCTGTTACAGACCATTAACTCCGGAAAGTGTCTTAAGCAAATAGCTCCTGCTGGAGCTGCTTTCAGTAGCTAGTGATGGCAAAAATGCTCCAGCATTCTCCTTTCCCACTACTTATGCCAAATGGAACAACAGAACCCAAATTCTTTGTGGAAGAAGAGTACCCCAATCTGGAGGGATCAGACTGCTTTCTGACCCCGTCACCCCAGCCTAGTACCACACCAAGACTAACCATAGCAGAAAATCCATCTCCTGTTTCATTTTTGTGCTCCAAAATGCATTCCTGAAATCATGCTTTGCTGCATATCCACAACTATTATATCAAAGACTCCCTAAGGCTGCCGAATTTTAGCTAAACAAGCTATCACCTCCCAGATCCCAAAAACTTAGTGAGAAGCATCTGAACTCTTGCCCACTAAAACAGGTGTTAAACAGTTGAATACGACCATGATTGAAAGTAGGACACATACCAGCAAACAAATTACTTTAGAAAAAAAATCCTTCTAATACATAAAAAAAAAAGATTTCAATCTTTTAGATGAGGAACCAAGAAAAGAGTCAGGAGGAGGCTGGACACTGAAGAAAACCCTTCATAGCCCTTTGAGACTATAGATTAGTGGCTGCCATTCAAGAAGAAACATTGACAGTTCCTTTACACCACTATACATCCCATTTCCCATAACTCCACATCTCCCTCCACATGACGACAATCAGGCTGAATTGCAAGCAGAGCTGGAGGAGCCAAGTTTCTGAGCCAAGCAGTAGGGAGAGGCTGAGCTCTTGGCTGATTCAGATTCTTTTAGAACAGTCTCAGCCATTAAGTTTTATTTTTCCTGCTTTCTTTGTGGCTAGAGAAACTTGGAAACCAAATGATTCAGTTTAAAACAAGACATGTTTCTGCAGCTCTGCTGATCAGGACAAATGAAATAAATTTACAGAAAGGAGTCCTGCTAACTGAAAAATTGAGTGTTTCGGGCACTTTGAGGGGGGATCATGGTCGAGAGGCAAGAAAAGGAAAGAGGACAGGACATTGGCTCCCACTCAACCTGGACAGCAGAGCTCTCAAGCTGTAGCAATTGCTATGACCCAGACTGCCCCAGCTACACATGCACACAAGCCAGGAGTTGCAGTTCAATGTTGCTGCACACTTCATCAATCTGTTTACCCTGAAGCTTCACTTGTCCTGAGGATAAGCATGCTATGTAGCTTAGCACCTGGAGGTTGCAGGATCAGCCTTAAAGAAGTCCCTTCTATCTTGATACAGTCTATCGTGGGCTGGAGTTTCAAGTACTCTTACTTGCCCTAGTTACTTACATCCATGAGGAGCTGGTTAAGTGGCACTTGTGCCTCCAAGTACCACACCATCATTTTCCTGTCTTTTTTTCCCCATCTCTCATTCCATGTGGTTTCTAGGATGAGGAAGGAGTTTAAACTGAGGTTATCAGGAAATGTTTTTCCTGAAGAAAGATGGTGAGGATAAGGGAGTTCTTGCTGAGCATCCTGCAATGCCCAGGAAACAATGCTTATTCCTTCTTCCTTGGGTTTCCAGGTTACAATTTTTTCCTTGTCATCTGCTTTGAAGCCACTTCATCTTTACTTACTAAGCCAAGTGAACAGTTTTGGTGTTCACTTGACTTAGCAGCAAGAGTTTAGACTCCAGTGGATAAAACATCACTTCTCAGGTATAAAAATCCAACAAGATGTTAACCAGTTGATACCAGGAAGGCCCCAGGCACTGCACTACTCCATGCTTGGCCATACTTCACTGCTACACCCATTAGAAGCCTATCTGGGTAGATCCCAGCTCTTAATCATCTCTATTTGTTATCTCTATCTATCATCACTAGCCAAGTAAGTTTACAGAAGTCTAATTTTTTGGAACGTAACAAGATGTCCAAACACAAATATTGAAATGTGTGTGCTGTGACAAGTACATGCAAAAATCATAACACCATTACCTCAGTAACCAGAGGGTTCCTGTGTAACCCAGAATAAATACACACTTCGGATCTAAAGGAAAGCATGCAGCATGAATTAATACAAAAATCTAGTGGCAGATCTTAAGTATTAAGATCGGTTTGGTTTTGCTCTATTTTAAATAAATCCTTCTGGATCCCTTTGCTACTGATGAGTAACCAGTTTTTTAATCCTTCACAATTACTTCTAGAAGGGTATTCACACTTAACTGGTCACTAGCAGCACAGAAACACGAAATAAGCTGCCTTCAAAGGTCTACACAAAGATTTACATCCTCACAAGTCCTGAAACTTAAAAAAAAAAAAAAAAAATAAAAAAATTTTAAAGTCCACAAAGCACAACACCCTTAAAACTTCAGTTTTCATTTTCTTCACTAGACTCTCATGCATCTCTTTCTGCCCCTTCCATAAAGGTCCCTTAGAGAGCAGGACTAAAAGGTATGTTATGCTTATACTCAGGTTGTGGTGAAATTACATTTCAATTAAGCAAGAAATATCTCCCTGCTAGAAAGAGTCTAGAAAAGACCAGTGAACAGAAATTAATCTACTAGGATTTTAAGTACTTGGACAATTTTTTTTTTTTCTACTTCATTTTCCAATGCTTCCAGGAGTACGTGTTTTGACTCCCAGTTAACGTGATCTTTCCATTTCACTGGAAGTGTTACTCACACAAAAAGGCAATCCTTTTGCTGATACAATAAAAGATAAGGTTCTGCAGAACCTAGCCGTTCTTTAAGTCAACAGTGAAATAGAGTGCTTGCTAAGGTGAAGCACGTACACTATTAAAGTCCATCTTGATTACATTTATGTAATAGAGGTAATTTTAATACTGGTTTTCTATTTTCTACATTCACAGCAGGCTATTTCCAACAAAATACTTATCTACTGTAAGACAGAAACCTCAGCTACGTTCTCTTAGAGATTAAATAAAAACTTTGGGTTTTAATTCCCTGAGAAAGCAAAAGCCATGTGCCACTATGTTCCCTACATTATCTCCTCTCTCAGAATTAGAGCTCAGCTGCAGAGATGCTAATTTATATTCTTCAAGGTTTTAATCCATCTAGCTAGAAAACATTGCTATTGCAAAAATACAATTACAAAGTCAAAGCAAAAAACCCCAGAAACTTCCAATCTCTGCGTTGTCCCTGAGACTCAAAAAAATCTCAGCGCATTTTGGCCTATTATCCTTATTTGTTTGAATTTAAATTATGATTCAGCTGGCTTTTCGGGATTATCTCAGAATAACCAGTCTTCAGTTCTCTGTTTTCCTACACAGCAATCGAGTCCCAAGTGCCAGAAGTGTTATGCTCAATTTCACAAAAAGAACAAACTAGAAGAGCAGTAAACAGTGAAGAATAAAGAGAAATTAAACAGAGAAGGCACGGAAAGAGGAAGGAAAATAAAATGAGAATGTTCCACATGTTGGATCACTTTCACCACCCCAATTTAACAGGTGGTGTTTGTTTTTCTAAAGATGACAAATAATGCTATGAAGCTCCAGGTTATGCTATCACATGCTTGTATTTTATTTGGAGAAAGATGCCTTCCTCTTTTGCAGGGATTAAGTACATTGCAGATTATAGAAAAAAGCCTAACTGTCCACACCCCCTCGCCCCCCAACAAAAAACCTAAACAACCAATAGAACCCCTCCCACAAAACAAAGAAAATCCAAGCACAAGAAAATACACACACGTTGTATGTTGCAATTCCTACTTCTCCAAACAGGAAGTAGATATGCAGGAGCTAGCTGTTAAGTCTTTTGATTTTTTTTTCCTCAGATTGGGAGAATAAATCTAACTTCATTCTCCCTTCCAGTTCAGCCAACTGTGAAACTGTAAGAGACCGTGATGAATACTCAAAGTTGTGACAATGTCTGCACCCGGGAGCAAGGTGAAAGGGTTCAAGGTAAGCTGCAGTTTTGAAAATAGTAAGTCCTCCAAGAGTCACTTGTGGGTAATCCCTCCAAAAACCATCAAAATTACTTTGGCTTTGTGCCAGTTGTCACAGCCCAGCCTTTCACTGGAAATCTTTAAAAGTATTTTGCCATTTGCATAAGCTTCTCCTCAGAAAACCCATATGATTTTAACCAAACGTTATCTAACGGTAACTGGCCTTCTTTAGCAGAGTCAAAGGCTAATGTAAACATTATCTGGAGAATGAAGTTTATGTGGGAAAAAAAACCCACATGGTATAACTATGGAGTTGGTTGGTCAAATATTTGCAGAAGAACATACACTACCTGTGTCTGTGTGAACATAACCTTCCCTTTGTTTAGAAACCTTTATTCAATTTTACAGAGAAATAAGACCAAAATTTCGCATGGCTGCCTTATTAACTGTAGGTCTAACAAACATATTGGTATGTACTTATTCACATACTATGTAATTAAAATAATAAATAATTCTCAAACCTGAATGCCCAGGAAGAAAAAGAGCTAACAGGAACATGCAGTTTGTAACATGAATCTGGTGTAGCACGGACTGAAAACACCAGTGATTAAGTTCAGTGAGGGGAAAAAGTAGCACTCCTAACCAAAATAATTACATGAGTCAAAAAACTGTATGTGCATCTTGGATGCTTTTACAGGTTTCATACCAGAGAAGAGCAGCAAGAGACTGCTTTGCCCTCTTCAGGAGCTATTTAAGAAGGCATGAAAACTCCAGTTTCTGTGTTCAATAATATGGTACTTGTAGAGGCTATTTGTCCAATAGCCTGCTCATTTTTCCATCTTCTTTAAAAATTAGGAGAAAAACTGGACTGAAAAGTTAAGATAGGCAACGACTAAAAGGTCAGCATGAAAAGCAGGCTGTTGAGAATGGCTCAGGCACTAATTCTTGGTCTTGACTACAGTCATGAAACATTTTATTGGGATGTTAAACTCCAATCCCTGCCAGGAAAACAACAGCTTGACACACACAGCAACATTGTTCTTCGGAAAAGGAAGTTGTGTATCTGCTCATAACAGTAAGCAATCACTAACCTAAGACACAACAGCGAAAATGCTAACACAAACTATTTCCTTATTCTAGTGCATCGCCACTGCACACTGATTTGTGTAGCAAATAGCAGTCAGATACATGACCATAAAATACCTCCTATATGAAGGAAAACTACTAACTTCCTCTCATATTCTTTGCCTATGAAACCTAACGCCTCAGGGAATGTCTGGGATCATTTCCACAATGAAATGCTATACATGTTGCATTCCCAAATGCTGAACTCTTATCAGAGCCAGGACTAAGAGGCTTGTCCAACCCAATCTTCCTTGTAGGGGGAAAAGAAAAAAAAAAAAAAAAAAAAAAAAAAAATTCCAGCACCAGAACTTCTAGACTTACAGTGGAATCCAGAGCCTTGCAGCAGCTGGCTGAAATATAGATGCATTACTGGACAGAAGGAGCTGAACACAACCCTAGAACCGCCCACTGCTTTCTCTAGACAGCGACATTAGCAGTTGCACAGCTCCAACTGAATAGAGCAACTAGATTAGGCAGTCATTCATCTACACTTTCCCTTTTGCTCTCCTCCCTCTTCTCACAGATACCAACTGGCAGCAAGGCATTAGCTTATGAGGTAAGAGATGTGGATTGAAACCTCTCTGGGAAAGATAGGAATTAAAAGTACATTTCTGTGCAAGTGCTCCAGCCCCACGGATGCTGGCTGGCAGACGGCTCTGGCTTTTTCTGTGCTAAAAAAAAAAAAAAAAAAAAAAGACTACAAAGAAAAAGAAAACAAGAAATGGCTACCTTTAATTTGACAATTACCAGAATTCAGTAGGTGTGCTCTAAGACTAGGCACGAAAGCAAAGCCCTGCAGGGGACAAAAGAATAGGCAGAACCACAGCTAGTTCCTGCATTCCAATCTGTTTCAGGCAGGATCTACGCACAAGATTTCTCCAATGGGGCAATTCCAGGCATGCTCAAAGACAGAGATCTCTATGCTGGGGGAATGTAAATGTAAAAAAATGCAAACAAAGAGGTGAGTTTAGCCACTTCCAGGATTAGACAGTCACTGAGTGGGAATGTTTTGGATTGTAATTTAAAGTGCAGGCAATTCAGATCTAAGTAAATCTGACTTTAAGAACCAAACTGTTCTAGTGGATACTCTATTGCACATTCCCCTATAAAGCACAACCTTTGGCTGGGGACTCCAGCCATTTCTGTGTATAAAAAAAAAAGGGGTATACCAACTAACGCTTTGCTGTAAAAACAGATTTGCAAAGGAGCACCAACAATTTCCGACAACCTGAATATTGCCAATTCTAACTAGCAGCCCTAACTTTTGCAAAAGACAAATAAATATCTCCTCTCTCTTAATACCCCTCTCTTGCTTCCCATTTTTTTCTAGGCTGACTAGCCAGTGGAACAATGACTGCCGTTCAAAATATAACTGGAAATCACTCATTTATTGTGTCCCCAGATAGTCCACCCAACTACAGCTCTTTGAACTAGTAGTGTGAAAGATCTTTAAGAAACATATGTGCATTTACTAGTGCCACAGAAGAGTACAGACGATAGCAGTGGGAAGTGTCATCCAGAAATGCTCTTGCATATTTCATCATATACTTCACAGGAAAACAAAAGTCTGCTAGATACATGATACCTCATTCGTGACACATGCAGGTAGGGGGCCTTTTATTTCAAGGGCAAGGGTTTCAGAAGTGCCTCAAATGCCCATCAATGTGAGATGGGACATTAACTCCCTTTACCTACATCTCATTACACTTGAAAAATCTGTTTCTTACATGAAATTGAGAAGTTCATCACTTCCTTATCCAGATCGAGAAGAGTGCAATGCATTTTATGCAAAACTGAAGGAGAAGGAACCACCCCTGTCCCTTTTCTTGTGTCGTGGTTTAACCCCAGTCAGCAACTAAGTACCACACAGCTGCTTGCTCACACTCCCCCTCCTGGGGGGATGGGGAAGAGACTCAGAAGGAAAGGAAAACTTGTAAGTTGAGATAACGACAGTTTACTGGGACAGCAAAGGAAAAAATAATAATATTATTATTATATAACAACATATCGTATATAAAATATAATACATTATAACATAATATACACTGATAATATATAGTAATAATAATGATAATAATAAAATATAGTTATAATAGAATACACAAAACAAAAAATGTAGAATTTCACACCATCTGACAACTGACAGTCCTTGTTGAGCAGTGATCACAGAATGGAATCAGGAGCGATCTCAGAATGATCACGAGAGAGTATGCGCGCGCAACTTGCCCATTGGCCAACCCCCCTTATATATTGAGCATGACATCTATGGTATGGAATAATCCCTTGGGCCAGTTTGGGTCAACTGTACTGGGTACACCCCTCCCAACTTCTTGCACCTGCACGTTAATAAAACCTGGGAAGTTGAAAAAAGTCTTTGATCTCTTCACAACAGCCAATAATATCAGTGTATTATCAACATTCTTCACATAACAAATCCCATACTAAATCCAAACCACAGCAGCTGCTGCAAAAAAAATTAGCTCCATTCCAGTCAAAACCAGGATACCTTGAGCAGCAGATGTCTCGCACAAGTCAGCAGCTGTTGAGCAGGCAGCACCAGCCTCCCAGGCCCTAAAGAGGAGCCCAGCTGCCCTCTGCTGTGGAACAGGGACTCAAGCTAACAGGACCAAAACCTTGCTCTCCTGGAGAGCGGGCTCAGAAACACTTACTAGTTTCACCACCTTTAAAACTCCCACAAAGAATGGGAAAAGCAAAGAGCATTCAAAAGCAGGTTCCCCGAACTGCATTCTAGGATCTGCCACAGATCTTGAAAAATAGAGGGGACAAACCAGCCACGAATAATTACATTTTCTATAGCAAACACCGAAAATACACCAACTGCTTAACAGGTTTTTTTTTGGTTTATGTTCATCATAAATCATCCAGCCTATCCCAACAGTAAAACCCAGCTCATCCCATACTAACAGATGATCCATTATGGTAAAAAAAGGATTCATAGACTTTGAAAAATCATGGCTGTTGTAGGGGACTCAAAATTTCAGATTACAAAACAAATTGTCTATAGTCATAAACAAACAGTTATCTGTGTTGCAACAGTCCTATTTCATATGTAAATTCTCCACATTGCACAGAGTACATCTTCTGTTATATGACCTGTAGGGGAGTACACCAGGGCCAAGTAACTTCCATGAATATTTTAACACTAGTATATTAGCATGTTTTAACTTTCACTGACCATTAAATATTCAGTGGTTGAAAGGAAAGCTCTCCTTATGTATGTCCGTTACTTACCCACATTTGGGAACTCAAGCTACTCGGTGCAATAGATAAATGGCTCTCTTCCTCTTCATTTTCTCTATTTTTTCAAGCTTGCCTTGTGACAAAGGGGAAGTACAACTTCAAAATGATGAGGACTGTCAAAGTGGAATTTACTGCAAAAGAAGAGAACACAATCTGCCAATTTGTCCAGCAGGTATTTGTAGATAATTTCCAGAGATTATTAGCTTCTTTGGAGTGCTTCTCAGTCACATACTGCTCAATAAAAATGCAGTCAGACTTTAATTTTTATAAATGCTACAGGAGCTCTTACATAATCAATTGGGCTTGCTGAAATTCATATTATAAAAGGTAAATAAGCTTAAACAAGTATAGAGTATTCAATTTTATTGTAATAAGATTCACATATAAGATTTCCTTTCTGTACTGCAGAGTAAAACAATATTGAAATGGAATAATATTTTTGTTGAAGCAGATTAATTTAACTGATTTAGGTGTTATGACTAAAATAAGCTACAACATTTAAACTCAAAGGACACTAACTCATCCATCTAGTCTACATAATACAGCTGCATTATAGAAGAAAAATTGACAGGAATTTTTGTTGTTGTTCAAAGGCTTTTTCTGCCCTGAAGGAAGCACCACACCAATTCCATGTCCCCCAGGAACTTTTCGTTCAGAAGGACTAGCAGCAACATCGCACAGCTGTTTGACATGCCCAGTGGATTTCTTTAATCCTATGCCTGGCCAAAAAGCGTGTCTTCCATGTGGCTCAGAGGCAGTGCAGCCTGCAGAAGGGCAAGAGACATGCATTTGTCTTGGGAAAGATCAGGTGTTTCAGGTACAGGAGCAGTCCTAACACACATCAGTATTTCTTCACACTTTGTTCTTCATTCTCTTTACCTCATCTGCATTGCGCTATTCAGTCTTTCTCTCTTTAGCGTTGACAGCCTTCAGTGCTACACATCATTTTCAATTACACAGACCCACAAGGAGGGGAAGAGGGACACCAGATATACTTATGTTCCAAGCTTCTTCCAGGCTATATCATAGAATGGTTTGGGTTGGAAGGGACCTTAAAGATCATCCAGTCCAACCCCCCTGGCAAGGAGCAGGGAGATCTCCAACCAGATCAGCTTGTTCAGAGCCTCATCCAACCTGTCCTGGAATGTTTCCAGGGATGGATGGGGCATCCACCACCTCTCTGGGCAACCTATTCCAGTGTTCTACCACCCTCATCGTAAAAAAAATTTTCTGATATCAATCACCCTCCTTTGATGGAAGGTAAAGGGTATGTGTACGGACATCAAAGTTTCATCTAACCTTGGTCAGATAAGGTGCAATGCTTAACACAGCAAGGTAGAGGATAGTATCTGCATTAGACTGCAGGTTCCTAAAAGAATATCTGTTTTTTCTTTCAGCCCCGTGATGCTCACTGCACATGCCCTCCAGGTTATTGGAGGTCCTTAAGTGATGGAAGACATTGTGTTAGACAAGCATACGATATTTGTCGAGATTCAGCCTCCCGAAACCAGGAAGGACAGTGTTTAACCAAGAAAGGATGGGTTCATTATTGTTCTGAGAAGGTATTGCAATTCTTGCATTAGTTAAATCCAAAGACCATGCAGAAACTGCCCTAAAAACAAACTCCCAGGCTCTTCCTTCAGAAGGCACAAACAACATGGCAACCAATTGTTATTAATGTTTTCACAGGAGGTTTTGCCTCTTCTTTAACCTGAAATAGGAACCCCAGATTTTCCTACTTACTTAAGGAACATCTGGACATTACTTATACTGGTATTTTATTATTTTTATTTTTTTTTTTCCTCCTGCAGGTTTGTACTGTCCCTGGAGATTATCAAGGCTATGACAAGGTTCTCGGCCTCTGCATTTGTCAAACTGACAGTCTGGAGAGTGTGTGTAATTCTCAGTGTAGAAGACAACAAAGAGATACTTTGCAGGTCACTTGTACAGAGAAAAATGCTCAGCTTTTTATCACTGACAGGAATGGGAGCAAGGTAAAAGCTGTGGTTATTTTCACAACCTATCTATTTTTGCTAAGCGTTCTAGACTTTTAGTAATCTTTTAATCAACGTACACTCTCATTCCTTTTTTTCTGAGAAAATTATAGCAAGCAACAAACAAAAGCCCAGATACTATTATATGCATAGTGTATTTTTGTACCTGGTCTTACACTGCAGCTATGTGAAAAATTCATGTAAAATTTTTTCTTTTTCTATTAGACTGCTGTTTTTTTAGAAGAATTAAGAACAGTTCTACTAAAGCCATATTTCTCTTTAAAAGACGCCTGCACTTCAGGACAAAGCAAATACACCCATCCAACGTACATTGTGAAAATGAGTGGTAAGGGAAAGAATAACAAGACCTGTAATATTATCTGAGTATTAAATATCTTTTATACACAACAAGCCTTTCCATGATATATTTATAACACAAACAACAAAAAATCTTGATGCTTATATCCTGATAGCATGCAGCAATATAAATTCCTCACTGCATGCAAAATTCCTCCCACTTAATCCCAGAACACTCATCTGAAATCTGTATATTTCCAACATTACAGGAAAGGACAGATATTCAGAGATTTCCTCCCATTCCCTAAATTACAATTTAAGAAGATTAAGAATATATTTGCCTGTCAAAGGACTCCCTCTTCCCAGGTTCTTATCTCTGCAGATTTTCTCTTGGGCTTCAGATTTTAGTGTGATTTTACCAAGTTGAATTAGAAGCAGCTAAACATTTTCTCCCTCAGAATTCCAGAACAAGGCCATAGGCCGAAAGCACTATTTGCACAACCATGTGAAAAATTAGTAATAGGATAGAATCATTTGCCCATGGTACCTTTGCAGAGTTTTATTTACTTCAGTCAAGTTAAACCAGCTGTTACTTAAGGAACAGGTCTCAATGCCAAAAAAAAAAAAAAAACCTGAAGGTTTTAAGTAAGGCTCAAGCATTTTTAAGCACTGCCCTAAATAAGAGAATGCACTAAGTATATCATTTGGACTTACATTTTTTAAAAATCTTTCTCAGTGTCTTTGGCGAGCTGATGCTCTGTAAACTAGAAGGAAAAGCAAAATCCAATTTATTGAAAACCAGAAGTGACCAATGCTTTTTATACCACTTCAGGGAAAGGATTTTTAGGGGTCTATAATCCTGACCCACAGCTATTTCATAACTTCATCATGCTAAACAAGGCTTCATCACATCACAAAAACAGGCCTTCTTCAGCAACAGCTCCAGGTAAGTTCTCCTGTAAACCTGCAAAACGTATTTACTACAGCTTCTCTAATACTTAATTGTGCTTTGTCATATCAACCATCTCCAGTCCTGACCTAAACAGGAAATAACAACAGTTAAACCAACCAGACCTCACCATCTTTGCATTCCTGGAGAAGCTGTTCACACTAAGCAGAGCAAAATCAAACAAAAAGCTTTACCTTCTCCGCACCACAAGTCAGAAACTCTGCAGCCACAGCCCGAAGCCACTGGTCAGCAGACTGCTTCCCTCTGGCCCCCTGCCTTTTCCCCAGGGGCAATGAGGAACAGCTGTGTGGGCAATTGTTGAATGCCTCCACCTGTGTGTGCACACCACCTGGCACACAGCCCCCTGATGCTGTTACTATGCCACATCCATAGGCATGCAGGGAGGACAGAGCCCAAGAGCAACCACCAGAGCCCAGCTTCTCTCACTTCCCCCTACATCTCTCCTTCAGCTTAGTAGTCCTGACCCACCGTTTAGCTCCATTCTTCAGTGCTAATCTACACCATCCTCTCCTTAGCTTTGGGCATATCAGACCACTTGCACTCCTCTTTAGTGTCTGCAGAGATATCCTCAAATCTATAGGCAAGTCAAATCTGACTAAACATAAAGGGACAGATCCCTTATAAAGACCACCGATTCTGCAAGAAGTGCTGCTTCTTTACCAGATGCACCTCAGCAGAGCTGTTGCAAAAAAAATGAGAAAACATGGTGCACAATTATCCAATGCCAGGAAAATCCCAGTGGCATGTTTGCATGCTGTCTTGAAAGTGAATCTTATTCTGTCTTGAAACTAAATCTTATTCTGGAAACAAAATTTGCATGTATAAAGCTTAGCCATAACAACGAAAAGGAAATGCTATATTGTGCAATTGTTCTGTAGACAGGAAATGATCAGTAATGATCCAAACCTAACGAGGTCATGCTTTTACAGTTAAGTCCAGCCACGAGGAACGCAAGACTTCCTGGGTACAAAGCCTGAGACCTTCCAACTCCACGTCAAAAATCATATTTACTGGCATCTTAAATCCTACCACATGTATTGATGTTAATGTTACCATCATGTTCGTTGTCTCCAAGGAGCATTACCCAGTTTATGATGTGTAAGTACAAATGCTGAACATAGAACAAGTTAGCTAATGCACTTTAAGCTACAGAGAACAAGGCTGAAGTTTTCACTTTTTTCAACATAGAATTAAGAGAAAATATGACTAGGAAGAGTAGAAATCTTATTATTAAACATACTTCAAAGTATTTTTGACAGAGAAGACTGTGGTACAGTAGGAAATAGCATGTAAGTCATTAAGAAAATAATATTAACTTCTTAAAATAAGGAAAATTAAATACATACCTGCTATATGTATTTATTCATGTACGTATATATACATACATATATTGAGGTTTAGGATCTCATTAGAGCCAAGGTTTAGGTTTTGGTAAACTAACCCAAATGAAAACAAGTCATTCCTACTGCAGTGAAAGCCTTAGGAGCTCTGCTTTTGTAGCTTTTATTTGTTTGGGTGTTGTTGTGGGTTTTTTTCCCTTACGGAAAATTTTTATTTAATTTCTGCCATCCATCCAGTTTCAAAGCATACAAATAATATCAGGGAAACATAATCAGTTGCAAAACCTACATGTGGTTTCCATGTTCTTCACATCGACATCTGTGGCGATTAAGCACCTATAAGGGGTCCCAGTGACTCCTTCATTGAAAAACAAACATCCATGCTGCTTAGGTTAATTTCTGCTACTTCACATTTGTTTTGGGGAGAACTAGTTGGAGAAGCCCAAAACAAAGCAGAGGGTGAGTTAACAGTGAAGCTGTGTGGACAGTTAGAGGTCCAGTCCCTAAACTCACACTGATCCTCAGTTATTTAGCGGTATGGATGAACCCTGACAACTATGCCTTAGTAAATCTCTACTGTAATTACAAGCCTATACAAAACGAATGGGCAGTGACAATAACTGACTTTTCTACTTTTGATCCTAGAAACAACCTGTACAACACGAATGCTGAATTTGACTGGGGAGACCTTCGAAGCCTCAGAGAGGAAGTAAGAGAGGCCTCCCAAAAATTCCTCTTTTTCCTTTTCCAGTTCCAGTACCCCGGTACCTACGTGCTACGGCTGAGTAGCAATCGGCACAAAAAAATGGTTTGTATCAAGGAATCCTGCCTTTACATTTACAATGTCCCTCTCAGCAAAGCATTTTATGTTCCATACGAATGCTTAGAAACACAAGAAATTTAAAAAATAATAGTGTGCATCATCTCATTTTTGTACATCATACTGTACAGGTCAGTATAGCAATAAATATATGAGTTTGCATGCATGTGTGTTACGTATATGAGTACCAAATGGCGCAACTGCTGCAGAGCTTTGACTCAGTGTATCAGACAAAATAACACTTCATATTTAAATCAGTATGTCTATTTAAATCAGATGCAGTGACATATAACTGGCCTTTCTATTTATGCTCATTTTGTTAAGTATGTTAGGGTCATGCCGCTTGGAGGACAGTGTTATGAAGAGGGGCCATTCTTCCCCACAACACCCAGATATACCGTACAGGTGGGCATTGCAAAAAAGCGAGACCTCCTACTGAAACCTGACTGGACAGCAATTACTGGAGTAATCACAGGACTTCTCATATTGCTTACTGCCTCTGTAGTATTGACAGTAAGTAATAGTTAAACAATTTATTTTTTTTTAGAGGCTATTACAAGATTTTCCATAATTAACCTGCAAGCTCTCTGTTCCCTTAGGCATCACCTAAAAAGCTGAAAATTAGGATAAATTGTAACTCAGCCTTATGTTTTATATATGGGGTAAAATGAATCCTATGAACTGATCCAGCACCACCAAAGCCTCGGTATATTTACCTGTTACATAGGCCACCTTTGAGACACTCAAGGTATAGGTGAATTTCATTCCTATTTTCTGATTCATTAGATCAAACCATAATAAAATTCTTCACAACTGACGTCTCTTCAGGAAGGAATGAGATCATCAATGAAACGATAATTACTTTTTCTTTAATGTCTGACCAAGCCTGCCTCAAAATAAAGAAGACATAGATAAGTCCTGGAAAGCTATTATAAAGAACTATCAGTCATGAATAAGTTTCTCCAACTGTCATTCATGTGACACTCAGTTTTGCACTCCTTATTCAGACAAAAGTCTCAGTGACAACATCACTAAGATCAGATGTGCTGCTTTGCAATAAAAAACCAAGATGGTTCTTCAGACTGTTAATCCCGCAGAAAGCCATTCCTTTATTTTTCTAGCACGTTCTGAAATCAACAGACTTTTTCTGCAAGCAGACTACTGAGGGAATGATAGAAAAAGTTATTTATTCATCCAGCAGATCCAAACAACAGATAACTATACTTCCACCCCCTTGCTTTCAGCCTTATTTGCTGAGATTACTAATTATTCTGGTTTAGAACAGGTCACTTTAATGATGTACTTAGAAAACAGACTTTCAGTCTTTGCCTAACAGGTGATTATGCATCCTGCTTGTTGATTGAGTAACGCGTGAAACACATTAACAGAACATATCAAAACAAAACAAAAAAGTAACTTACTTGTTTAATTTTGGTGTGTTTTGCAGCTTCTTTGTCAGGAACTTAGCTGGTCACAGAAGGGCACTACCTGTCCTCCATTTCGAAGGCAGCAGCTGAAGTATAATCTGGACAGCTACTCCTCTAATGTACCAACAGTCTCTTCCATTAAAAAATGTCACCCCTCACTGCAGAACAAAGGTAGTACAGATGATGACTCTTGCAGCACTGATGGAACAGGTCAGATAACAAAAAGGCTAAACAGCAGTGGGTCTACCTTGTTACTTGTATGTAACGGAGCCAGAATCCCATATTTAGCTACATGCAATGACTGCAATGACATACATTCTTTGCTCAAAAAATAGATTTAAATTAAAAAAAAATACTAATAAATGAATATCCATGTTTCAGCCTGCTTCCTGAAAAGGGGTGATGTTTGGGAACCTGAAGAACAGATAGACCTTGAGTCATTTAATATCAATGCTTTCTTTGAACTTTTGCTGAGGCAGTCGCTATCTGTTACAACCAAACTGGGCCATTTCAAAGAAGAGGTAAACTGTAGTTTGGGGCTACTCATATTTATGTAGAAAGAGCCTAAAACATGTAACTTTGTCTGTTACCGCTCTTTCACTAGCCTTTAGTTATTAGCTACATACTTTATTTCACCTTTCCTCTCTCTAGAACATGAACCAGAAATATGTACCTGTACTCATAAGAATGTCATTTATACCATGTCATATAGTGGGAAAAGTAGTGACCTTAAGGCAGAACATTTTTATTTTCTTACGGTTCTGCACTACACTGATAGCATGTTTGGAAAGTGTCTTAATCTTCCAGCTTCAATTTATGGATTTCCTAGTCAAACACTTGAAAGCTGCAGATTAAATTAAGAAATATACATTAATAAATGAATATTTAAAATGAATATAGTAACACACTATGTTATTTGAATTTTACAATAAGCTCTCAGCTGAAATCATTGGGAAAGTATTTCACAGCCCTAATGATGAATCTACATGTAACACTCATCTTACTTCATTTGTGGTTTAAAAGACAGTAGGGGGAGCTGGCATTACAGCACACAGTTAACAGACGAGGAGTGTGGAGAAGTCATCATACCCTAATCTGAGACAAGTTAGCATTAGTGTGTTTTGCACTGAAAACTCAGACACCAGCATGTTTTAATTAGAGCCATCTATTTTCAAGAGAGACTTCATCAAGTCCTCTTTTGTAGTCCTAATATATTCTTTTCTTTTTTTTTTTTCTTTTCTTTTTTAACTCAGGTAAAAACTATATATTGCAAGCTTACAAGTGAAATATCTTCACTGAAAAAGCTTTGGATAAAGACACTGAGTATCCAAGAAGAGATGGAGGCTTCTGAGAGCACAATGACAGAGGCTTACCTGAAAGCAAAACAGCAGGTAAAGCTCAGTTCAGCAATATTTGCATATGGAATAACAAATGAAATTCTCAGTACTCTTTTCATAATTTTAGGTATGGTCATGTAAATTCTCACTTTTGGAATTCTAGACATTTCATAGGCTGCTAAACAATTAACATTGTAATGTGTGTGAACAACAGGCTACACTAGGCCTTCAAAGCATTTAGAGTTAACACAGAAAGCCAACACATTTAAAGCTAACACAGAAAGTATGTCTGAAAGATTACTCTTTTTTTTTTTTCTTTTCTCGATCTGATACATCCGTACATTTTATCTCTTCTTCTGGGAGCTCTTGTCTCTCTGCTTCAGTAGCAGGTTTCAGCTTTGAATATAGCACAAATTCATCTGCATGAGTGTGTGTCGCAACTTCTTTTTTTTCCGTATCAGAGCTGCTCTTGTTTACATTGTTACAAAAGTTCTAAGAATGAAATTATTTACTGTATTGAAAACAGAAATATACTTATCTCACTTGAAAAAATGCCTATGATACACACTAAGGAGTTGAAAAGCTAATTTTTTCCTAAGGACTTATTACATCACTTGCTAAAAGGATACCCTAGGTTATTAGCTTATTCAGATCTGCATACATGCTGATCACTTAGGTACCAGGTAATTGAAATACATCCTATTAGAGCTGTCAGCATACATATGCTCAAGTTCAAATGAACGCATCAAAATTATTTTGAATTTCTAATCTTTGCCACTTTAATAAAGGGCAGAAATGTGGTGATCTCTGTTTACACTTAGCTAAAACAAAGAAAAAAAAAAAAGGTGTTTGGATCTTATATCTCACCCAGGCAGAAGAAGAGATGCAGCAAAGGAAACAGCTGGCTGCTGAATACGAGGAAAGTGTGAACAAACAGATGCACTTATTACAGCATGATCTGAAATGTCAGGAAGAGCACTGCATCATGTTCAATTCTATCTTGCCAGAGGTGGTGAGATTGGCAGAGATGCTGACAAATAAGGTGGCTTGTAAAGGAAACGAAACAACATTGTCTCAGCCAGACTACACAAGGTAATAAACATACTGCAAAATTCTGCTGCAACTTTCTTTTTGCTAACTAGGAACCGTTTGTGGCCAACAATTGAGTTGGCTTGTGGTTGGCAGTACATATATCTGAAAGCTGAAAACTATTCTTGATCCAGAAGATCAGATGATGCAGATCATAATTTTCACATTAACGTAAAGCAAGCCTAGAAAATCTCAGAGACAAACTCTGAAGAGATGCCCGTCATAATCTAAGGGACAACAGTATTTTGAGGGTCCTATCTTGCACTGCCAACTGATCTGACTCTGGGATATCACACCAGTTCTAGTCAGTGTTCCATCCATGCTCTGACAGGTCTTATCACTGTCAGAATAAGAATGGTGTAATTAGCAACAAAATAGAAGAACAGCAAACTGGTCTTTTTTTCCTGCATTAGCCAAAGCAAATACTCATCAAGCTCTCTAATTGCCAAAGCACAAATATCGCTTGCATGTCTATCAAAAGTCTTCCTTTACTGCTCTCTTTAAATTGTTTTACCTTATCTTCAGATGGTGAGTAACCATCTATATCTCTTGAATTCCAGCTTGTTAGCCCAGATAGAAGCTGCAAGCAGCAAGATGTCAAGCATAATAACAAAGGAGAGTCACCGCCTCAAAGCATGGGGAGTGCTGGGTGAAGGAACGGGAGCTCACCTTCTTAACAAAGATAAAACCAGGATACTTACCAAGCAGGAGCTACTGGGTAACTGCAACCTCTAAAAATTCATCTGAAAATTTTGTTAGGTGTAAGGCAGGCTGGTGTAGCATAGGTCACAAAATATTGGTCACAAAAAATAGCTAGGTCACACTAGTACTAGAACTAATAGCAAAGTCAAAAGAGACTGTATTTAGAAAACTATGCCCTCAATGAGTTGCCATTAACAACTTGTGAATTAAGGGGTTATTACAAAAGCAAAGTCCTCAGTAGGACTCTCTTCTACATTTTTTGTTAGATTTGCATTCACAAAGATCTTAGACTGGGTACTTGCTAATTATCCCCTAGCAACAGAGGGAAATTAACTATTCTGTAGGCAAGCCTCAGTAAGTTCAATTAATTTGCTCCTCTGTCTGCTTTCTAATGTTATTGCACATGTTTTGATGTCAAAAAATCTGAAAGGTACCAAGACACCTCTTTCTTTCACCCTTTTGAAAGCAACAGAAGTAAAAAAAAGGTCAATGAAACTGATCTTGTCTACTGAAACGAATACTGCAGACTGAGGCAATGAAATCTAAAACCCTGAAAGGACACTTATGACACATCTGTCTCCTCACTGTTACGAAACTCATGCAGACACAGTAGAGAGAGAATCTATGTACTCGACTTTTCCCCACAGATATCTTCTGTAAAAGGCAGCAGAAAGATCAGTTTTGCCCCATCTCTGCCCCTGCACACAATTTCTGATAAACTAGCAAAGCCCCTCACCCTGGTCCAGTGGACAGGTGGGGTTCTGCAAGGCCTACAGGCTGTTTCTTCTGCCCACCTCCCTGTCTATTGTGAACTGCTTTTAGATTCAAATGGCACTACCCGGGCACCTGATGTTGTCTTCGAGGATCCTGTCACAGGGTTGTTAACTCCCTACCCACACTGCACCATGCTGCTGACCAGTCAGTGCCCTGGGCCAGTACCTAGCAATCATTTTCTGCATCCTGAGACTGGAAAGGTACTTCACGTAGCTGGTAACATTGGTTATGATCCCATCAGATCTAGGCTGGTCTGCACTGTTGATTCTGCTTCAGGTAAGTGCCACAATGCAATAATGAATTGATACAACTGCCTATTTGTGGAGTACAGTAATAGTTGGGGTACTAGTTAAAACAAAACAAAAGCACCACTCCAACTTACTATATTCGCGTGTGCTTTTCCCATAACAAAACCAAAAGAAAATCTGAGAAAGCTTCTCATTACCATGGCACTAGAGAATAGTTAGGTAGAAGACTTACTGTGAGTAAGAGGTATTAGATGTTGCAAGGCTTGTATACAGGGAAGTGTTGAGGTATTCCTTGTTTCTGACAGATGTCAGCCCCTCTGTTCACTAAACCATAAAAACCATTATATGCTGAGAAACTTGCAACCTTTGGCCAAAACAAAACTTGCATTAAAAAAAAAAGAAACAAAATAAAACATACAATTGTCATAAAGGGCTTACATTCATCCATTTAATTCTGGACCTAAAGACAACAAAACTTTACTAGCAGCATCCTCTGAAAGCTCTATGGTCTCCTTTCTGAGCTTTAATGCTTCCTCGCCATTAGCCTTAGTTTGCATAACCATGTTAACCTTCTTGTGGTTCTACACATAGGTGCACGTCATAAGCCTGAAGTGCCCATATTTCCCTACATTCCTTACCCAGTTTGTCCCAACACTGGCCTCCCTGTGAAGACAAAACTTCCAGTACTGTGTCCTGAAAAAATGTTTTGTATGGGAGGACTCATGCTAGATCCAGTGACAGAAATCGAAGTTCCAGTGCTCGCGGTTACAATCCATCCTCAGACTGGGCAAACACTGACTGTCGGTGGGACATACCTCAATCCTCTTACTGGCATGTTGACACCTTTGGAGATCGGGGGTCCTATGACTGAGCCAGAGGGAGGCAAGATCGTTCCAATACTTGGAGTTGGCTTGGATAGTAACACTGGTAGGTGAATGCTTTTCATGATTCACTAAGGGTCATATGCACTGTTCATTTAACCTGCCCTTAACTGATTGATTCGAGGCACAGAATGAGCCTAAAAAGTCTTTATGTTCACCTCAAACCTTTGCCTTTTGCTGTCAAGCAAACTGTAGAACAGATGCATAGCTTAGCTTTTACAGACAGTAATCCTTCTCTTTTCTATAGTTTCATTTTACAGTTTACCACTTTGAAGGTCAATAAAACTATGTAGAGAAACTGAGACACATTTGAGGTCATCATTCATTAACTATGACACAAACTACTGAAGTTGTTTTGACTCTTAAAGGCAGTCCAATTGGTCTATTAAACTATTAAAGTAGCATGAAATGCATTATTTGGAGGCTGGGCCGGGGGGGGCGGGGGTCTTGAAGCTCTAGCTTTTTAAAAAGCATTTTCACATACCTATATTCTTTATGGGACCCTAAATAGAAGTGGCAACCTTTATCTTTGAAAGCAGAAACTAGAAGGCATATTTAAGAACACTTTGGGAGCCACATGATTTTTTTAAACGACCTCAAACTTCACCCTCCCGCATGTGTCCCATTAGAGCTATTTCTGCTTCCATTGAAGTAAACAATCATTGTTGCCTTTTTCTCAATGGAAAGGACTGGACCATAATGACGAGTTGCCAGGTGATGTTCTGACTTTCATTTCCTGTTCCTTGACTGTAGGAGAAGTTATACCTCTAGGTGGGCTGGTGAGTCCTTCTGGAAATCTAATGCTTCTTGGAGATTCCTTCACCGAACCTCTGAGTGGGAAAATCGCCCGGGTGCATGGAGCTCACCTCCAGCAAGACAAGGTGCTGCCCCACAGTGGAAGTTACCAAGCAGTGCTGGAAGCTAACTGGCTGCTATCACAAACCCATGTGGTGAATGCTCTAAAGGAGTTTCAGGCATCAGTTTTGGAAAATACCTGTCTAGTAGCAGACAGACTAGCAGGACTAAAGGCTTCAATAGAAGATATGAAGAAGTCTTTCACCACTAGGTTTTACCATGCAATACATTGCTTGCAAAGCCTGGAGAAAAAACAGGAAATAGCTTCAAGTCTGAAGAGCAACGGTGGTAAACTGGGTAGGTATAAAACCATCAGCCTGTTTTAAGCAGTAAACAGGTGTCATTACACCAAAGGCTACTTCCATCACAGGATTTGGCCATCAGCACTTCAAACTTCTAGGAAGTCTTTTGTCAAAATAGCCAGTCCAGCAAACCTTATGATGAACTCAGACAGGTATTATTTGGAAGCTGCAGCAGAAATAACAGTCTTGTAAGCCTCTGAATGTGAAAGTAGTTCTTTTCATCACAAAACTGTGTTTCTCATCCTTTTTTGTAACAAACTAGGTATGATCAAATACCCTGGCACAGAGATGTGTATCCCTGCAGTTTTTGGAATGAAAATCCCAGATCCTGGTGGGTCCAGTTTGGTGGTGCCAATTCTGGGAATAGACTGTGACTGGAATACTAGGCAGCCTTCCCCACTCGCAGGAACCATGGAAGACAGAAATGGAAAAGGTAGAGCAGGAAATTGAATTGGAAGTTGTAAACAATAAAGAGACAATGACATGTTATTTTCAGAGTAAGGAAATCACCCTGCCAAAACAGATCAGTTTCTACCTCAACACTGAACTTAAAATACCAGTTTTCATGGTGTGTACATTCAAAACAAGCAACACCAAAATAATGGTGAAGGAGAGCTAGAACTGACACTAAATTACATTGCGACTTTCAGCCCTTCAAAAATTTACTGTACTCTCTAGAAGAACTATTCTGCCATTCTTCTCAATGATGGAGTGGTAAATAGATGCTATCCAAACATGAAGGTCTGCAGTGCCTTAATTCGACACTTCGTACGTAGCATTTACAGCTCAGGAAAATTCAGTTTGTTTTTCATTAGGCAATTTGAAATCACTGTCAGTTTGTTTTGAACTTTAATGAAAGATGCTCACTAGGGCTGCAGCTGGAATTCATGATCTAAATTCTCAGCATTATACTTCATTTTTCTTTATCCACAGGCCTTGTCCCCATTGTTATTGGTGCAAGAACCGTAAGTCCAATTACAGGTGAAATTGGGCCTGTTATAGGTGCTCAGACCAACCCCTGGACACACAATGTAATTCCTACTGTTCAGTCTCTTGGAGCTTTACCAAGAAGAGCTACAGATCCAGATTTGGTAATTACAGCTACAGCAAATTATCTTTACTTACAGGTTTGATATCTGTGGGAAATTCTTTGCTGATGCTTTTCCACTGCCGAGAGGAAGTGTCACTTCTTTCTATGCCCCACAAATAGTATCTTCTTATAGGGCAAGATGAACTGAAATAAACATGTCATTTTACTTACCTCTCCTCTTTTTACTTTCTGCTTTTTCTCTCCCTTCTATCTTTATCTTCTTCTGCTGATCTCTGTACTTCTATTTCATATCCTTCCCCTGTCCTGAAATACACATTGCATTTGGACATGAATTGTAATACGCACAGACTTAGGACTGCAAAACATCCATACCGTGTAGCAGCAAAGTTCGATATATGCTGTCAAAAGCATTGAATGGAGATTTCATCACTAGCTCAACAAAGTTTATAATATTCCTTCACCTTCCTGCATATCTGAGCTGTTATGTCTGTCATTGCTTTACAGCGAGACTTTCTAGAAAAGGAAATAAATTCAAGGCATATATACTGGCATTGCAGAAGAAAAAAGGAAGAAGGGCTTCTTAAAAAGCTGAACACTCTATTTCTTCATGTCCTTGATGCTGCAAAAAAGGGAAAGGCGCAGAAGGTATGGCGCATTCATTTTGCAGCTAGCTTCAGGAAAGTTCTTCTAAAGATTCCTTAAGGAAGCCTTGTTCACGCATATCAAATTCAAATATCACTAACGCTGCACCCAGGATGGTGGTGTTCTGAATCCAAGGCAGTTCCCTCCCCAGTAGGATACAAAAAAAAAAAAGCAAATGGAGATGTTGCTACTTCAGCGCAACCATTCCCAACATAAGGGAATAGTGTCAGATATCCTAACAGAATAACCAACAGATCAAATTCAGCATGTGTCTATACACAGCAAGGACAATACAATTAACAGTAGTATCAGTAACAGGATATTTTCAATCAGTTTCTACACAATCAGAATAATTAAAAGACTAGGATAAAGCAATAACCAAACTAGACAGCTTCTTGCTCTCATCTGTCAGAAGAAAGAGTATCACAACAGATCACTACTTCACAAGTTTGCAACATTATTATAAATTCACTCTTCTCTTCCATTTCTTACAGATAAGATACAAGGAAAAAGTGAAAGACATAGAGGAAATGTGCCATTTTCTTAAAGGGTCCTCTCTGCAGGAAGCTGAAAGACGAACCTCAAAATATTTTAATAGCCAGCTGGCCACTGAACTATCCCTGCTATTCAAAGGTACAAAGGGTAACTACAACCAAAGAGAGTAGGCAGGGTCGTACATAATTTTGTGTGGTCTTTGGTCCCTGTGACAGGTTAGCTTAAGCCTTAAAAACTACTTATGTCCTCCTAAAGCAAGGCAACACAGAGATGGGATCTGAAAATTGGCTGTTCTAAAAGATAAAGAATGTAAATGTGGTGAAGGCACATTGAGAAGGCATATTACTTCATATTTGCTCTGTGATTTTCCAGTAGATTATCGGGTGAGTGCTATGGCTAACATTTGCTGTTTATAGCTGACAGAGATGAAAAAGACCAGGAAGTACAGGTTCTGCTGGAGATCAGAAAGGCACTGGAGAAACTGATGGAGTTCACTGAAAAGATGCAACTAGAAGAACAACGAATATACATGCAGCTGACAGAAAGAGAAAAGCAAAGGAGCCACAGCTCAAGTACCGAGACAGTAACAAACCTGAAGCTCAGAAAGGTGAGGTGACTGCTGGATTGGGGCGAACATCCCCAGTCTCAGTCCACAGAACACTCTGGTGTACCTTTGAGAGGCACTGTAAAATGAAGGCTCTGAAGCCAGTACACTGTGACATTTCCAGTTCCAGAAACTGCTGTGTATAAGAAGAAGAATTTCTCCTTTTCCACCTGGCCTTCTTTCAATCCCAATCAGAAAAAAAAAAAAAAAAAAAAAAAAAAAGCAGAAAGACATGTCAACAACAAAAAGAAATGATGAAAATTCCAGTCATCCTAGACATCCATCACTCAAATACTTAATGAGACTTTTGGTGGTAGCAATGTCTCAAACTGTGTAATAGAAGCTGGATTCCATTAATGAAAGAAATTCAATGGAATTGTAGAACAGCAGTGGCTGAGCTTGGAGTGAACACAGGCTGGACTATAGAGTTAGAGAGAAGACCTGACAAAAAATGCTATGCTTTCCTTTATCTTCTTGAGTGGAGAAGATTCTCCTTATGCCAGGGGCCAAGCAGTAACTGACAGAATAAACGCAACTTACCATATAAAATCACAGCTGTTAAAGATGCAACAGATCTAAGAGACTAGGAAGTACCACTCTACCAAAAAGTAGTGCACATTCCTCGCAGAGCTGAACCCAGATGCAACCCAGATAGGGTATTTGTATAGTTGAATTTCTCTTCCTACACTCCTCCTTCTTGCAGGGACTGCTAATAAGTATCTAAAGACTTGTAAGACTTCCACACAGGTAAATCCATATTCAGCCCTTGAAAATATTTTCAGTGTTTCTCCAAATAAGTGTTACCTATTACTACAGAGAATGCATCTGTTTCTGTCCAAACAATACCACCTGAAGTAAACACAAAGGTTTTTACTGACTGAACAGTTGTCGGATAGACTTTACTTAAATATATTCCCAGGAAGCTTTTCTTTGTCCCTTCTTTACATCATCTGCAGTTTCCATGACTGTTCTTTGAGAGCTACCCAGATACTAGTGCTCTAGAGTAGTTAGAGTTACACCATCTTAATAGCTAGGGACTTGCTGGATTATGTGTAAGAAAGCAAATGAAAGCCAGGATTTGCAATTCATTTGAAGCAGATTTATATTTTTTATAATTTCTTCCAGGTCATACTTGCTCTAGCCTCTGAGTCTCAGGAATGTATACTGACACAACAAGCTAGTGTGGAGACTGCATACACCAAACTGGAATATTTGAGGGACTTGTCAAATATCCAAATGCAGCAGGCAAAGGTACTGGTTTCACCTTAAGGCAAATAAAAAGTAGTCACGTTACTTACTTTCTAACAAAAGCATGAGCAGTTGCCATGTTCTGAGAATATCCATCCAAGAATACTGCTGCAAGAAATCAGAGCCCTGTAAAATAATAAAAACCTTAAATGAGAATTGCAAAAGTTGATTTATAAAGTACATATCAAACATTTTGACTCTTGGAAATTTAATTGAATTTCACTTTGAAAGGCAGTTTTTCAAGAGCAGGGTTAGAAAAACGTTAAAACAGAATAGCATAGTGTATTTCACTAGGAAGGGATCTACAACAATCATCTTGTCCAACTGCCAAGTAGCCAGTTTTTCTGTCTGCAGAGAGATATTAAACAGCTAGACAGTTGAAGTTCTGTACTTCCTAGGGAAGAAGCAAGATATTAGACATTCCACAACTCCTGTGAACGTTTTTTTCTAGACGCAAAATTATTTTCAAAAATCCTTGAGTACAGAGGATCACAAGTCCTCCTCTCTTACAGGGCCCTTTCAAATCTCATTAAGCATATATCTTAAGAACTGCAGACTCAAATCCTTTTGACAAGAAAGTCAGTGAATCTTTCCATTAATTAAACGGTCTCAGGATCTGATCCTTACTCTTTGCATTAACTGGTTCCCACATTCAATTTTGGACTACTTACAATAAAAAGATTAGAACTAATGCACTTCCGTAATCCTCTTCCCTTTTCAGCAGAGTCCTTCCTTTAAAGTTCTCTGGGAGGTGTCTCTGTCTTCCTCTTCTGCTCTTCGATTCCCATGAGACCATGACTATTAACTAAACTTCAGTTTATTAAGTCCAAATGAGATTATTAGACCACAATATTGAACAGAAAGCATTTTATCACATGTATGGCACTTACAAATGGGTTCCAGAGAAACTGAGGACATTAAATACAAGTAATGCAGTT
Organism: Tetrax tetrax; assembly: GCA_009806455.1. NCBI lineage: Eukaryota > Metazoa > Chordata > Aves > Otidiformes > Otididae > Tetrax > Tetrax tetrax. The sequence goes on from WHYT01017811.1 coordinate 342,636, forward strand.
CAAATAAGATCTTACAGCTTTTATATCAGCTTGAAGTCTGTGTAAAGATCTGGGAGTTGGGAGCTGTGGGACCACATAACCGTTGCAAAAGGCTTTTAGGTTGCTGAGGCAGTGCTGTAGCTCCTTATTGAGTCACTGGACAATTTGCTTAGGATGGCTATGAACTGACAATATAAGGTTTTCATGAGAAGGCAAAGAATGTCCAGGATGCTTTTTTTCAATGATGTTTTTGACAGACATGAAATGGCCTTTGTCTACTTGGTGCTGTTTCAGGTGCTTTTCTCTGGGGCACAACAGTGTTTTGAAAACTATCAAACAACCAGATTTTATGGCATTAGCGGGATCTCAAATAGTACATGTAAGGCTATCCAACAAAAGCTGGTCCCACTACTCAAGTCTACAGTTCAGATGCTAGAGGAAAACAGCAAAAGTACCATATCACCCGAGACATCAGGTAAGAGAAAAGATAAAGGTACTGTTGGTTACACTATTTTGTTCTGGCCTTGAAAAGCATGTTGTTGGAAACTGTCAGCTTTGGAAATCTGGAAAGAGATTCTCCACTCTGACAGCTGAATATTAGACTTTTGTTCCATTTTGTAAGAATTAAAGGTCTCCTGGGAGTTAATAAGCAAACCCTCTGTGATTTGTGTAAACTTGCTGCAGGGTGGGATCTGCCCTGAAATAATTATTAAAGCTCAAAGTTCCTCTTGCCAAGCCTCACAAAAGTTAATGTATATTTTGCAAAAGTATTAATGCCTTTCTCCACATTTAGAGGGTTCCTATAGGTGCAACTTCATTAGACTACGTTGTTACAAGCTGAGAGGTAGCTATAATTCAAAGGGAAGAGTGGGAGAAAAAGGCAGCAAAGAACTTGATTTCTTGTATTTTCTATGTATCAGATTTGAGCTGGTTTACCTGGCAAACTTAAGCAGGATTCTTTGATCTTTGGAAGTAAAAAATGCATTGTGTTTATGCACCTGAACTAATTGCTTGGGTTTTGTCCTGCAACTCCTGCCGAATGGAAAATCTAGCCTCAGTTTGACAACAGAAAATGCAGTACAAACCTGAAAATCAATAGCAAAGCTTTTACTTCCCCTGCTGAGAATATTAAATTTGTAAATTACATTGTGACCAGGCTTTTAGTTATGTACAGGTGCACTTTCAACTTATTTTCCTCTAACATAACCCCCTGGAGAATTCCTACATCAACTGCAGGCATCTCTTAATTTATCTGTCTGGAGAAAAACATGAATTGATGAGTATGCCCTTATTTGTTTTTCATTTATTTTTTCATTTATCATTTATGCTTGGGATAGATTCTACACTGGAAATGACTGTCTGGGTAAGCAGCAAGAAGATTATATTGAGTTAAAATTTATCTGCTTTTGAAGTTTACTTGCGCTTGAAAAGCAACAAGTGGTGTAAATCAGGTTTCCTTCCTCAATAAGCAATATAAACAGACTTTCAGAATTCTCATATCCAGATCAAGACAACTATCAAGGAAATATTGATAAAACACACTTTTTTGTTAAAAATATAAACCTATTCTGGTAAAACACTCTTTTGTGGAAATGTAACTAGCACAGACTATAAATGACTGTTTGGTTTCCTTCCAGCCAGGAACACTGCTACTTTAACTACTGTAGAGAGCTACGAAGATGATCAGAGAGCACCTCTCCTATGAGGACAGGCTGAGAGAGTTGGGGCTGTTCAGCCTGGAGAAGAGGAGGCTCGGGGGAGACCTCATAGCGGTCTTCCAGTACCTCAAGGGGGCTACAGGAAAGATGAGGAGAGCCAAGATGGTAGGGCCTTCAGTTGTGACAGCACTAGGGGTAATGGTTTCAAACTAGAGGGAGATAGGTTTAGATTAGATATTGGGGAAAAAAATTTTTACACTGAGGGTTGTAGAACACTGGAACAGGTTGCCCAGAGGGGTGGATGCCCCATTCCTGGAAACATTCAAAGCCAGGTTGAGCCTCTGAGCAACCTGATGTGGTTGGAGATGTCCCTGCTTCTTGCAGGGGGGTTGGACTGGATGATCTTTAAGGTCCCTTCCAACCCAAACCATTCTAGGAATGCTGCAGAGTTAAGGGGAAAAAAAAATAAATAAATTTAAAAAAAGTGTGTCAATAGGGTTTGATTGTACTCAAAATATAATGATTCAGCAATAAATATATTCTCTCATGTTTCTTCTACAGGCTACTCATCAAGGAGTACTTTAAAAGCATCTGCTGCTCATTCAGAGGCATTCAGGGCTGAAGCAAGTCAGGAAACCACTTCAGCATCCATAGTATCACCTGTTCTGCCCACAGCACATTCAGAAAGCATCAGCCACATACAACAAGAAATACAGATAAGGTAAGAAATCCTGCTTTGTGTAACTGCCTCTGCATTTTTAGTTACAAAAATATATTCTTTGCAAGTTTGAAAGGTTTTCTCCCCAGACGCCTTATATTCAGGTTTTATGTGCGGCTCAACAGAAGATACCTGTTACAGTCTACTACTTGATCTCCAGGCAACGTATGTATGAATGTGACAAGTGCCTCATAGCAATGACTATATACAAAGGAGTAATTTATCTCCAGTCCTGTCTCATGCATATCTGGTTGTAGGTTTTTCTTTGAGAAGCATGCTTGTGAACTGGCACATCTGGAATTGTCCTTATTGACGGAAGAAATAAATACTATATTTTCCTTTTATGAATCATCCAAGGCTAAGGAAAAGGAATACCATAAAGGAAACTGGGTAAGGTTGGCATTGTATCAGCTTAGAGTTCTCAGCTGATACACAAGGAATGGAAGTTTTCCATTTCCTTTTTGAAATCCTTTCAATTTTCCCACGTCATTCCATCCCTTCAGAAAAGGAAACTGAAGAAAAAAGTTTATTAAAGAAGTCTTCTGTTCTGACTACTGCAAAGCAAAATAGAAACTAAACCAGCTTTTCTTTCTCAACGTTAAGGCACAAGAAGCAGTGGCCTCATTTTCAGTAACACTTGGGTACTTAATCCCACAGAAAATCAGGCTACTTATGTTATTTAAATGAACATGGACATCTAGTTTCTGGCTATGTTTTTTAGATCTCAGCCTCAGCATGACTCAATTCTCATTCCTTAGATGCGCTTGATCATGAAGATGTTTCAGTCGGAATGTCTGTAGTTTCAGGGGATGAAGACCAGTAAAGGAACAGAAGCAACTGGCACAAAGGATCCACTTCTGAAAGAACTGTCAGAACACCACCACCACACCGAACAAGCCCTCCGACAGAAACAACTGGAAGAAATCAAGCATTCAGGCCTCAGCTCAGACTTCGCAGTGCCTAAACAGACCCTGCATTTTCTGGAGGAAATTCCACATCAGTTGTCAATTTGTCTTCTTGGCTTACAAATCCCAGATTCTAGCTTCATTGAACAGCAAGTGAGTTTATGGCATTTTCTTTATGCTACTTCTGCTATTGTCACCTCACTGCTTTGCAAGAATGAATGTAATCTGCACTAGGTGGTACAAACGCATATATTAGCTTTAGGCATTACACGGGTTGGCTGTATTATCAGAGCAGCTCAGGCATAACTTGTGTTCCAGGTCTCCCTGTACTGGACTACGTATTTTACTGCCTCAGTACACATTGCAAAGGACTTTCTTTATTAAAGAAAAACAACACTAAGTTTTAAACTATTATCACACAAGAAAAAATAGTAAGTGACATAATCAGTATGAAGATGCTGTTTTTCCTCTAATATGTCTTGGGTTTTACTGCGAGAGTAACACTAAAAGACAGCCATTGAGCCTTTAAAAGTAGAAAACCATCTCTTTTAATAAGAATTTTTCCTCAAAATATTTTGAGTTAACATCTCCTTTACACTCATTCACTTTTTAGAACGGCTCACTGCCATTTCTGCAAGCTGAGTGCTCACCAGTGGTGGGGCCTTTTAGGTCTTACTACTTCACATACCCACAGATCTCATGCTACTCTCTGACAGGAAAACATTGTTAGGGAAAGCTTAAAAGATATTTAGGCAACTTTTAGGAAGTACTTCTGTGTAGATGAATTCCACCTTTCAGATAACCTTTCTTATACAGGCAGCTTTTAATATAGCAAGGAGTCATTTTACAGTCAGATTACCTAAATCTGTTCCTGGAGCATCCGTCTACCTATCTCTTATTAAGCTAATGCCAAACTTTTTAACCTGTTTCCTGATTTCACCTAACTTTGCAGGGGCATAGAGGACTTGGAAAATAAAGCCCTTACAAGTTTTACTAAACAAACAGACAGGTAGAGGAGAAAGACTTTACAAACCCTTCTGAGGAAAGACTGCAGTGTGACTCCACTATTTACTAAATAGAAAACCTTTCCCCTGGAGCTTCTACAACACAGAGGAAAGACTAGTCCAAATTGACTCGTGCTTTCCATCACAATTCTGTAGGAAGTCAGGCTTCACAAGTTCTGGTGACCATAGCACTATTTGTTGATGTAGAAAATCTCTACTTCTCTTTTGCTTGACAGAAGCTACATTCTTGGCAAGTTGAGCGTTCAGCAGACTCTCTAACTCAAATACTACAAGTTTCAGCCGTGAAAATAGTAAAGCTGGAAGCTCTGAGGCAAGCATGTCTGTACAGAGTCTTGGATGTCTACAGCAACCTTCAGGTAGAGGCATTTCAGGCCTCACTCCTCCCTCCATGAACCTCATGGTAATTCACAAAACCCATAAGCACACAAACGCCCATCCTGACTAACAACCTACAGGACATGCAAGGCACACAGGCTGAGGCGCACGTGAAGGCACATGGCAAAGCGCAGTTACAGTAACTTCCTACACAAGTCAACCCAGCAGAACTCTGCTATTGAAAATCCCTACTAATTATGCCCACTACAAACCTAACACTGGAAGCAAGTTCATTTCTGTACACAAAATCTGTTTGCTCATATCACTATGCTTACCCATTTCAGATTCTGACCTGCCCAGAAGGTGTGACAAGGATCCTGAACAGTTTTGATTACAAAAGTAATGGTGAAGAAGTAGCTCAAGAGGTTGCTCAGGCTAGAGAGAAAGAGCAAGTAGCAAGAGCAATGGCTTTTCTCCAGAAGCATCACCAGGAAGGGGATTTGCTTAAAGGTTTAAAGGAAGAGTCAGAAGCTGAACTGAGAAACATGCAGGCACAATTTAGACTGGAACTTCAAACACAGACAGAAGAAAAGGTACATCAGCTAAAGCATTGGTATTGTCATTTGCTAACAGCTATACAGAGGGACAAGATAAAAGTCTCTGACCATGTTATTTTAGGTTGTAATGTTTCACCTGGTTCACAAGTATTTGACTCACACTGTCAAGGGAAACTTTCACAAGTCCCTTTTTAAATAGATGGATTCCATTGCTCTTCAGGGTAGTTCATTTTTCCCCCCTCTGGATTCCTATTGGCAAACCTGCAGTGAGAACTGGAACATTTCCACACTTTCACAAGTCTGCAAGTAATCTGTAAGACTTTGTAATGTTTTCTTCCCAGATGCAAGACAAAGAAATGCAAGTGATCCACGAGACTGAAAGAGAGAAGTTAGGGAATCTTGTGGCATATTTCATCCTATCTCAGAGACACCTGCGGCAAACAGTCATTATGCTACAAGACTGCTACAAGATCAAGACAATTGCCTTGAGGTCCCAAAAGGAGAGCACAGGCCTGGAACAGCTTCTTGTAGAAGTAAAATTCTCTTGATAGTTTGGTTTAGAATCTGGAACTCCTCCAGTGTGTTGTTACAAAACTTTAAAGTTTACTAACTTCTCAAGAATTGTGTCTGTTTCTAGCAAGGAGATGGCTAACTTCAGATTACAGTATATTATACTGTTTGTTTTTTATTTTAGTGCCACAAAGAATTGAAAGTGTTTTGGGCATAGCTTCTAAAGATCAGACACTGCAGGTCCATTTCTTAACATAGATTTAGTTAAGGCTCCTTTGAGAGTCTTAAATTTATTTTTTTTATAGTTGCTGTTTTGTTATTTGGGTATTTGAAAACAACAAAGGGTGTATAGGACTGTAAAATAGCATTACCTAGCTTCCTTTGATTGCATTTTCAGAAACTCTGACTCTTAAATCTGTTCTCAATGTATTGCATAGGAAGTAAGATAAAGAAAATTCACACATTTCATACTATATTTCACATGACCATTTTATCTTTCAGGAGTTATTGACTAATGATGATACCAGGAACATTTTGCATCTCCTGAAGGACAACACAGAGTATATCTTTTTAGTGCTGGAATTTATACAAACTGTAAGATTATTACAACTGAGAGAGGCACAGTTTAAAGAAACTGTCAGAAGCCTAAAAGGCTGCATCCAAGAGAAGGTAAAACTAAAAATATGTTACCTAGAAATTTTATTCAAAAAATGATAAATAACTTGCATTGCTATTGTTACAGTCTTTCCAGAACAATACCAATATCTTATGGCTTTTGTTTGTTTGGTTTTTTGTTTGTTTGGTTTTGTTTTGTTTTTTTTCCCCTTATATATGATCTGTAGATTGTGGATGAAGCTAACACCATAGCAAATGAACTGAAAAAAATTAGAGAACAGAAAATGAGAAGGCTTGAGGAACAGCTGAAACTCTTCCTGGAAAACAAAAGAACAAAGAAGAACATTTCAAGTAATTTTGATCCATTGCAGGTTAGAACACAGCAAATCCCAAAAGTTTTCTAACAGAACAGGTTGTATCACATGCACAGTATAATGCATGAGATCAATGGTACAATGCTAATGAGACCATGACTGCAGCTGTATTGTGTGGATTATGTCCTGTACTATGAGATTCATTAACAGATATACAAAGAAAATGGTTGAATGTAGAGATTAAAAATGCAATACTTCAAGAAGCTGGAAAGGGATAGAAGCACAGTTTTCATAAGTAGGCTATCCCTCAAGTATGAGGGAACAAGAAAAGAAAGAGCTTAACAGAGTTTTCTTCTTTATAGAAGAAAAATGCCACCTTGAAAACAGAAGAATAAACAGAAAAAAAAGAAAAGACCTCTGGCAGAAATCCCATATCTAGTACAGAGTGCTAATCATTATAGAGCCTGAGAAATTTAACAGCAGAAAGCATACTAAACAGCTAATGTCTGCCCTAAATACATGCTGCAAGAAGATTCCACTCCATAAGGTGACAGTCTGCTGGAGGTGTCTGTATTTGCTACTTGATATTTTTTCTGGCAATTTAGTAATGTGCGGGACCAGAACTTTCTAAAATACAGACCCTAAGTTTATGCACAGGGAGGAGTAAAGAAAAGGATACATAGAACCAAATACAAAATTTCCATTGTGTTTTTTATAGCTTTTTATAGGTACTACTTCATCTCCTTACTTTTCCTTGTAGAAGTCAATGCAAGAATGCAGTGAAACAAAAGCTTTCTTAGAAAAGGATTTTCATACAGATTTGCAGAAGTTGAGGATTAGACCAGAAAGAGAAAAAAAAGAAGAGAGGCAGCAAAACAACAGTCCTCTATCATCCATCACCAAGTGTTTCTGGATTCCAGGGATACATCATAAGGCAGATGACCAGCTCCTATTGTTCTTGACTAAGAGTAAGTTTGGTTTGTCATAGGAAACTCAAGTGGCCTATGATACCTTTTTGATACCAATGCTTTGCCTGGGGGCATTAATGCATTTTTCAGCTCAGAAGATACCAGTTTTCCACCCTCTCAAATAAAGGCTATTATCAAAATTCAGATTTAAACCTGAACACTTATATGGGTGCTTGCCTCTTCTAGGATGTGAATAAAATTAAATGTCTTACCTAGATGATGTTTATTCATCTGCAAAGCTGAGCTTATTCTATCCTTAGGGCTAGCTCGTCTGTAGGGGTTTTCTTGAAACATCAGCAGCTACTTGAAGAGTAGTAGCATTTCCTCATCTTTGGATTGAAAAGATTTCATAGCAATCAGGTGAACTATCACACATGATCACTTCCATAATGTTTCAGAGCCTTTTCCAGCACCTTCTCTATGAAGTAAACAGCTGTTTATTTACTCATTAGCTTGAAGTGGAATAGCAAAATCCTGGAATTCAACTAAACACAAAGAAATAAAGCAAAAGAAAAGTTACAGACCTCTGTATTTTCAAACCTCTTCCAAAAATTAGAAATTTAGTCAAAAAGTACAACTTTTATTCCTAACAGTTGATTCTAAGCTGACATGTTAGACCCAAATACTACACTAACTCAATGTTAGCTTATGAAACAACAAGAGGAATGGACACAAAACTTGAGTTATTTGCAGTCATTAACCAGCATGTACTCTTCTCACAGATATCAAGATTCTGAAGCAGGCAGAACTCCTTACGGCATCCAGAATCATTCTTCTGAATCCACAATTCATGACACCTTCTCTGTATGGTAAAAACCTTAAGTCACTTTATTGACTGCTGTCAGAGTGCAGAGCGCACAAAATGATCTCACAAGAGGCTTCTTTTCCTGTTAACTACCTCCTTTTTATCTGCTTAACAACAGAATACATGAGCCACATGATACCTGCATAAATAACTTGCCTACAACTGGGAAGTAGCAATGATGTAGTCTTTATAATAAATCAAATACCAGGCTTAGAGCACTTAAACAGGTAAATTTCATTAGCTGGAAAAAAAGCTTTCCTCTCTATCAGTTCTGATGAGATATGGAATTTGACACTTTAATAGAAAGTTACTATTTATAGAGTTAAGGGCAGATAGAAAATTTTTTCTTATCAATAAAAATACATTGGTGACAAAGATAACTATGTTAGGGAAAATTGCAAGGCCTATTCGGTAAGCAGTCCAAACAAGAACTAAGAAGTGTTTGGACTTGGGGTTTTTCATTTTGAGTTTTTTTGTTTTAATAGAAGATACCCTTCTTCCTGTTTAAACAGACTTCCACAAAGTATTTGAGGTACATGAAAAAGAAGAAAATTATTAAATTGGATAATGTAAAGAATTTTGGAGAGAAAGATATTTTCTCTGCAACACTAACATCTTTGCCAATATTTCAATGTCATGCTGCAAACAGTAAAACCATTTACCCATTTCACCTTACTAATCCACATAATTCTAATGTGAAACATTTGCTCCAAAAAGTGTGATAACAGATGGACCATTTAGGAAAGCAATTTTTTTTTTTTTAAACACAGGTGGTGATAAAACTAAGTCTATAAAAACCTCTTTTCTTCTTGGTCTTCTGAAAGATGTGAATGATGAGCTCCAAAGTCAAGCAGTGGCAGCCGGACTACTGGAAAGCGAAAGGGTGGACAAAGGTAAATCTCACTTCTATTCTTTCTTATATGAAAGTCAGAATTTGAGTGCAACATGAAGGTTTCTGTTTCACCATTTAGGTAGCTGTTAGTTGTGTTTATTGTGACAAGGTTTTGCTAGACAAACATCATAAAGTTACTCTCGTCTTTGGATGGAGTGCTCTACTAGCGAAGAAGACAGACTCAGAACGTAAAATCACCCCTGACTTTACTGCTGATCAGCTCTGAGGCACACAGAAGTAATGTCACTTTTCTAGGCCTTAGCTATCAGAAATTTCCCTACGAAGAGTGACATTTGGTGCATTGCGTAAGAGTATTAAGCACTGCATTACTCTTAAAAGAATTCATAATGCATCAGAAGGGCTTAATTTTATATTGAACAATTATATTGTGAGGTTAGAAATGCAGTATTTTATACACTTGTATTTCAATGCTACCTCTTGAACAAACAAAATGAAAATTGAAACCAATTAGTCTAATGAAATGCTACTGTTCTTGCAGAAACAGCAAGTACTTCTCAGGGTATACAGGATGCCTGGGTGATTCAAGAAAGAGAACTAACAGTAGTTGATCCTGCAACTCTTTCTACAAGAGAATTTGTCATATATCAGTATGGCATCTCCATCCTACAGTTTCTCAGATTTCACATTGATGTAAGTTTAAAATACTAATATTTAGTAATCAGTGCTTCCAAAAGACTAGTTACCAAAAAAATTATTCAGCCAACAGGCTGCTTAGTGTTTACCAATTATAAGGTAAGATCAAGTAGAGAATAACCATTGTGCAAACATCAGGAATTTAATTCCATTTATATTTTCTCCATAATGGTGTAGAAACTGTTTTGAATACAAACCTCTGACCCACAAGATCCACGGTCTGTTCTTACATTTGTTGTGGCATCTTTCTTGAGATCACTTGATTCTTGCTTTACCTAATGCCTGCATTCTACATATTGTAACAAAACATATTTCCTTCATAACCTGGAACAAGGATACTCTTGTTTTCTTTGTACAGTTCTTAGCACACTACAGCTTTAGGTTAGGTAAACTCTCCAGGGTCTTTCATAAAAGTATCAAGTAAATAATAAAAATTATGGTGACTACAGCCAGAGCTCCAGGGCTGGAGTACACTTTCATTTACTTAATTAGAAAACTGACAAGGTGAACTACTATAATTTGCTACAGTTTGCTTTTTTTTTAAACAGTCTCCATTTTCATGTGGTATTTGTTGGCTTTGTATACCCACTGCAAATCAAAGCTGATGTTTAAATGAATTTATATATCATTAACCCCTCTTACTTTGCAGATCTGATGTGCATACACACTTTCTACAGAAGTATTTTTCCTTCTCTTTGCAGGCTCCAGAAATTAACCTGTGTGTTGCCTCCAGCATACCTCTTAGTAACGCCACAGGCAATGCCTTCAGAAACTCTTTCTTTTATCAGGTTTGTCAACTTCACATCTAGTCATATCCATTAAGCTCTGGATCTAGGAAGTAAAATGCAGAAGTGTTTCATACTTTTCAAGTCACAGTAAGCTTGATGCTTTCTAGGAAATAAAATGTTGATGTAAGAAATCCTCAGATGTTAACGGTATGCTCCAGATATATCTGAGGACAAACTTAACATTAGAGGACTCTAGGATATTGAGTCTGAATATATGTTTAATGTGAGGGTCATACCCAAAGCACATTTATTAAATCAGATCTGGTTACCCAGTTTCTCATGTCCAAATTCTACCACTTCCATTTCTACCAAATTCTCTATAGGTGAGCTTTATAGAAGTCAGCAAGTGTATCAGCATTTTACTTGCTATAATTAAATTAGAGAATCTGAATATCTAGTATTATTTCTAAAAATCTGGGATGTTGAGAGAGAAGTTTTCTAAAGTTCATGATGTATAAATATAACAACATCTAGAAACAGAGAATGCAAGAGTGCTTTAGATCCGCATCATAGATTATTAAGTGAAGTCTTATGACAATGCTGCTGTCTGCCCCAGCACTCTAACTTTAACTTCACTAAAATTGAGATAAACCATTGGAAGAGTTTGCATCAGTGAGCTGACTACTGCTGTGCCTTTGCCTTAGCTCTGGATATTTGTTCCTTCTCAGAATTCAAAGAACAAACTATTCATTCTAAGGGACTGCCTGAGTTCTGTAGGAAGTTTTCTTCTCCTCCTCGTGCACTGCTTAGCTCATATCACTGCTGCTGACTTCAATCATGACAGCAACCCGCTCTTTCTGAGGATTTTTTATCAGGTACATCAATATATTCCAAATGCAATTACACTGTAGCAATGTTCATTAAAAATTACCACTTTAAAAGTGATGGGCTTAACACCTTTGTACAGCTTCCAATAATAAAAAAAAAAAAAATAACTATCTTGCTTCATCTCTCCTTTTATCTATTACCTGAACTGCCACTACAGTTACACAGTGACTGTTCACAGAAAGATTCCTATTCAGCTTTCAAAGAACACTGCTTCACCCTAGCTGAAGGCAGTGAGACAGCAGAAAAATCCACCATATAGTGTATGAACATCCTACCTGCTTATAAACAATACTAACTCAGAAATGTGTTTGTTCCAGTATTGTTACTACTACTGTTTGATTCTGTCTCCCCTCTCCCCCTTCTTAATATCTCTAATCAGTGGTTACCTGTAAAGAATTGTGTTTGACTGCTTCCAGGTTTTCAAAAAGGGTTCTTGTTTTCTAGGCACTCAAGGCTTGTCTTAGTGAAACATTCTCTCTCAGACTCCAGCTATCAGCAGTTCTCCAGAGTGATAAATCTCATGGGATAAGTCAGATGTTGCTAAAGGATGAACCATTCTCCAAGGAGGAAATAAATTTCATCTCCCAACTTTTTGAAGTTAAAGTGAAGAGCCCCACAGACACAAAAGCCTTTGAGAAGGTAATAAAGATCATGAGACCTGGTCTGACTGAAAGCAAGCCATCCCTATTTTCTTACTTTGTTACAAAATGGCAATTTAAACTGGCTTATAGATGCCTGCCTCTCCAAAACATTGCTTGATAAGGTCAGACTCCTGTGGGATGTCAGCAGAAGCTCTCTACCTCATTTAAGCTCCTGAACTTAGAGGTACTCCCAATTTATTGGAAAAGCACAGCAATGGCTTTCTGCCAAAAGATGTTCATAAGCCATGTAGCCAAAAACCTGCACAGTCGTGATCCACAACACATAAAAGACAACTTCTTCAAAGTACCATTAAATGATAAGTTGCTTGTGAAGAAAAAAAGAGCATTTCCCTCATGCCTCAAGCATGTATGAGAAGGGCAGTTTTGGATGTACGACACAGTAAGAATGATTTGATAAGAGGTATTATTAACTGCTGCATTAAGACAGCAACACTGAACAATTTGGGAGGTTTGATGCAAAGCACACCACCTCTTCATCATGACCTCACTTTATACTACAAAGCCAATATCCATAACCTCCTACATCTAAGTATGTTGTTTAAAGGGTAGATCAGATTTGATGCCAGGGTACGTCACAGAAAGACTGATTACTTCTCTGTAAACTACTCTCATTTTTCTCAGTAACAGAGAAGTCCAGTACCAGTGAAATTTGTCTTTCTGGCTTGCTCTAGTGAAGAGTTTACAGATATCAGTTTAACAGTGGCATTTCTACTGTCTGATTTTAAGCATTGCTTTCCATTTTTTTTAGCTTTGAAGATGAAACCTGCTCTTACTTCTCCCCTTCAGAACTTAAGGATGAAGTCGATGCGTTAACTGAAGAGCTGGTGCATGTCATAGAGGATGAACACCAGTTTTTAAACAGTAAAGGCAATAAAGACTTACTTTTTTACTACCTTGAAATAACTAGTTTGGAGAAAGACTGTTTGCTAAAACAAATAAATGAATTAGAAGAGAAAATAGTCCTAGGCAGAAAGTTCCAATGGTACTCAGAAGACGATTTGGTGGTTTGGTTCTAAATTAGTCCTTTGCATTTTGTCATCAGGCTTTAAGCCAAAGTTAATCCTGTATTTTTAACTATAGTGTATTTTTCCACTTCCTATTAAAGGCTCACTAAATTAAGAGCAAAAGCAATTCTGTAATTTAAGTGACAAGACTGACTATATCCAAGAGGCGAAAAGAAACATTGTTGCAGAAGTTCAGACTGAGCATTTCCAGGAACCAGAGCAAAATAGAGAATCACTGGTAAGTCTGCTTAGTGTTAGAAAAATACATGTTTCTAAACTAATATCACTCACCTTAGGTTCTGAAGCCTCTGCAAACACCAGCTGTTACATTTTTTCTTCTGGCTTCATGAGAGTGAAATCTATAGATATAGTCAACCCAAGTAACTGTAGCTACATAATTACACATCAAGAGCAAGAAAGAGCTCCACCACTGCAAGCAACTTGCCTGACCCAGACAATCTTCACTTGTTCTGAAGTCACCATGCTTCAGCTGCTCTGTAGTATCACCTATATAGGAATGCAGGTCCCGCACTATCAAAGACTAACCCTGCTCCTAGGCTTGGAGAGTCTTTCCTCCTCCCAGATTCAATAACCAAACCCCAAAACACATAAAACATTTGCTGATCAATGCAACATTATCTCTTCTCTGACCACCACAGCCTCTGGTTTAGGTAAAAAGCAAGACGTGAAAGAGCAGAGTCACCTAAGATCCTTCCTTCCCCACCAGCACAAGAATTCATGGAGCCACAGGACAAGATTCAAATTATTTCATGAGTCATTGAATACCGTCAACACTAATGCAATTACTTCATTATACATCAAATATTCAACACTGAAGTGGTTGGATTATTATAACTTCACAAATTGTGTGGCCACTCCATTAGCTCAGAATTGCTAAACTGATTGCTCACACCTTCACCCCACAAACGCTTATTTTGATCTTGCCAGGAAAAAAAAA
>WHYT01017811.1:356810-379776 GCA_009806455.1 Tetrax tetrax
AAAAAAAAAAAAAAAAAACACACACCACAAAAAACACAACCCACTTCCCTTCCAGGGCTACTTATTGGCAGATTTTTTCCATCATTGCTTATTAGGTAATTAGTCATATTGCAGCAAGCGGAAATGGCTGCAGTAAGTGACAGCCATAGGTATTTACATGAGCTACTAAGTGCTGGCAAGCTAGTTTAACATTTTGAACAGCTTACCAGCAAGACAGAAGCTATTAACATAACTTCTGTAACCTTTATGCCCTACAGTTTAATCAGCAGGCAATTATCAAGTAGGTGACAAGTAGTCAGCAGGAAGACATACTGCAAGTCAGAGCAAAATTATGTTGATTCTGACTGTCCGAGATTACATTTTTTATTCTGTACTGCAAACAACATCCCAGAGCATAGTTTTGAAGCCTGGTAGGATTCCAGTGAGTCCTTTTCCACTGAAAGTGGAGCCTGTCTGGAGTACTGGACCACCAGACTACCTAGAAGACAGTTTGGCTCAAGTTGTCCAGGGCTGTAAGGACTGCTTCCTATGGATCACAGTATCACAAACTGGCAGGCTAGACATTCTTTGAAATAACAGCTCCATCATTCTACAGAGTGATGTGTTAGCTTACAGTTGTGGAAAGCTACAATACTAAGTATTCACCTCTCTCTTGCCCCTGAGGCTATGTTTTTTCTGACAGGTTAGCTACAGTCTAGACACAAAAGCCTAGCTGGAGCCACAAGGTAGTCTTTCACAGCTGCATACACCAAAGCTTCACTCAAAGGGGACTATAGCAGTGATTCTGCTTGGGAGGGGTAGATGTTTTGCTCACAATGCAGCTGCCCTTGCTACCTTTGCAAAAAGGAAAGCATTCAAAGCAACTTTGAGGATGTTTTTCTCTTCCTTGACTTGCTTGTGTTTCCACCAAAAAAGCTTTTTAACTCCCTCTAGGGCAGTCATAACAAATAAGACAGCTTTAAAAAAAAAAAAAGAAAAACAAACAAAAAAACATGAGTAGATTTATTGATATATGCATTTCCTTTTTAACTTACAAGTAGAGTCTCACATTCATTTTCAATCTTATGTTAACATTAATAAAACATTTAAAAGGTTATAATAAAACCCCAAAGTTGCATATGTACAAAGTAAGAGACAGGGATTAGACAGTAAGTGCTTTTGTTTCTATGAAACTTTGTAGTGCCAGCCTTCATCCCATACCATAGCTCAGTGTTTCAACAGCCTACGACAGGTGCAGCCACAGTTCTACCGCTTGGTATTGATCCAGTGGTATCTATCAACACGCGGGCCTGTGAAAGCAGCTGTTGGCCTGTAGACTTTGTAACCCCTGTGCTGTGCATAGTATGAGCCATCAGTCATATAGGTCTTCCTATGAAGATACTGAGACCAGGGTTGTATGGGTGCCTTGCAGTAGTCACTGAACTAAATAGCAAGAAATGAGATAATGTTAAAGTGTGTTTTGGAAAGAGGGGAGATTAGTCTGGCCATCAATTGTTAAGTCTATCGTATTCCATCATGAGGAAACCTAGAGGGCAGTTCCTAGCTTTTATCAAAAGCCATGTATTATTACTATGCACTTACCTGGTAGACACTGTTAGGATTGCTGACAGTAGGGATAGCTTTCGGCTCCTTGTTGAAGCTCTCCTCATCTGAAGAAGCACCTGAATGATAGTCTAGTGCTGCTCTGTCAACAGCATAGCTGATCTGCTGAGGGAGCTCTGGGTTCTCCTGTCCTTCAAAGTGTGCAACTGTGAAGGGCCGGTTCTTCTCACCATATCTGAAAGTGACTGTATTTGTATAATGCAGTCTGCACTAGCAGTATGGACATTTGTTAGTAGTCAGCTGACACTAACACCCTCAGACACTAAGACTCCAGTAAGAGAGACTTAGAGTTGATTGCATTTGTACAGGGCACTTAACACATGCTAGTTACAGGTTCTCAACTCACCTGCAACACACCTCAAATGGATCAACCCACAGTGTCATCTCTTTTGGCAAACCAAGCTTATTAAAGTCCACATTACTCTCCACACAAGCTTGCTCCAGCAATGGATCTCTTGTCTGATGCTTGTTTATCCTTATACACCTAGGTACAAACAAGGTGCAGTTGGATTTAGAGATTTCACTTCAACTTTTCGAGTTTTGCTCATAAAGAAGTACACTTTAGTTCACTACTTATTTTCTCATTACATTTACCCTGTTGATACAAGTTCTCACTTATAGCCCCAACCAGCAAGTTAGCCAAACTCGCTGATTTATAAACCCAAGCGAGGTTTTTTAGCTTTTTAAAAAACACATACAGCAACACACTTCAATTATTTTAAAGATAATTAAAAGCAATTATAACAATTCCATCAATCAGTTTAAGACTACTTGAACTCTGCATTGGAGAAGTCAAGTACTCAGAGGGCTACTCGAGACACTCTGCATATTGTCTTAAGATTTTCACCTCACACATACACTGTGAAACCATTTGCAAAACAGGTGCATCTTTCACAATTAATAACACTTCTTCCCTCAAGCTTAAGGGATAGCTAAGTGGTTCTCTTTCAATTTTCTGTCATTTATTTCCAATTATGGGCTCCAGGCACTGAAAGGCTACTTGCAGCATACTGAATGCCATGCAAAGGCTCCATTCCCCCTCCTCTTCTCCTAAAGGTCCTCTTACCTGAAGGCTTGTCCTCTGGATGGATTGTCCAAGTACCAATGATTCTTATACTTTTCAAACAGTATTGTTGTCAGCTTAGCTGCAAATTTCTCAATTTTATGCTTGCTCAGCTTGTCTTCCCTTTTCACTAGCCTTGTGATGAAGAAAACCGTGGCAGCAATTTCATCTTTCATTTTTAATTGAAGCGCACAAGGTGCTTTAGCTGTTGGATAGTCATCAGTAGAGATGAGACACTACACTAGAGAGATTTAATAACATTAATATACTATCAAGTTCCAAGGATAGGTATTGCAAAATCTGCATAAGTCATGATAGATAGAGCCTAGATAAGCCCAGTTGCCAAACAGCCAATAATTTTAGCTCTGGGTAGTGAAACTAATCTAATGCATTACTAGAAGGTACTCATACTAAACAAGTTAACAAAGTATTTTTAAAAAAAAAAAAAAAAAGAAGCTTAAAAAATAGTACTCCTTATTACATATCTTAGACTACAGTCAACAATTAGCAGTTCTTACAACTACATAGCTCTTTTACATACAACGAAGACCACAAACATTACCTTCTCAAATCAGAGCTGTCAAAAACCTGATATATGCTTTACAAACACCTTCAAAGAGCCAAAAAAACCCAGACCTAATGCTACTGTATCACTTACACAAGAGAGGAAAAAAAAAACCCAACACCCAAACTCTCCCTCACTCTTCCTCTAGGACAGCTTACTTAGGGCTTATATAGAACAGGAAATCATGTGGCTCTGAGGAATGCAACAATATTCAGGTGTGCACCATTAGGCTACCTAACGTGCTGGTTTCAAAGCTATTTCCAGTCTACTTGGTTTTCTTCCAGTATCAGCTCCTTATTTTAGGGTATATTTACTTGATTCAGTACTGTATTCTGTTGTGTCCATCAGTCTATCTCACAAACATCTGAAATATTTGTGAAATATGTACCAAGAGAAAAATAGTACCAGGTTTATTAATTAACTATTAATATCGCGCATGACTGCTTCTAGCAGACTTTATGCAACACAGTTACTTTCCTTACGAAGCCCTCGTATTTGGTATTCTTTATTTTGAAAATTGTATGACTATGTATTTATCATAACATTAATCTTCCCAGTGTCACATTATTAGTATAACCTTTTTTTTATTTTTGAGGCATTTCATACAGAGCATGAATGGCTCTGTTAAAGAGTTCATAGACAAGCAGTCTCTCAATGAGTGCTTTGTTGTTTAAAACTTCAGGCAATAATTAGCCGAGGCACATTCAGAGAACAGCTGATGTGTTCTTTTTTGCCTTTGCTGCCTCAGGAATTTGTGCCTCCAGTGTCAGATATCAGGAACTTTCAAGACAAAAGAACAAATTAATGTAAAAAGAGCTGAGTATTTAAACTGTCTATTAATTTGACAGTAGATGTTGCAGCCAAGCAATTCAAGTGCTTATATTTCAGTCTTGTGACTAGATTGTGATACAAGACAGAGGATAAGAAATAGAA
The DNA here is from genome assembly GCA_009806455.1 of Tetrax tetrax. Lineage (NCBI taxonomy): Eukaryota > Metazoa > Chordata > Aves > Otidiformes > Otididae > Tetrax > Tetrax tetrax. The sequence goes on from WHYT01017811.1 coordinate 360,974, forward strand.
GGCATGAAGGCACAAATTCACAGAAATACACATCTTTGGAGAAGTGTACCCTAACCCATGTATTTCTGGATTACTTTTCTCCTCCACTCACACAGTTAGTTCCTTGTTCTTCACAGTTTCTTTCCACATCACAAAAATAGACTTGCCAACACATTTAGTAGAAACTCTGGTTTTAAGGAATAATTAATAAATTTTTTAAAAAAACCAAACCTCTTATCTTTCTTTTTCTCACATATCAAAATACTTCCTTAATGAACGAGGACCTTTCAATACCCACTCAAATGAAAGTGAAACCAAAGTCTGAGATAGAGAATGAATCTTCAGAAAAAGCATCCAGCAGTGCTAGGAGTTCAGCTTTAAGATAGTACACCAGTGTTTTGACCACAGGAGTATTCTTATCATGTGCTCTACACTGCACTTCTTTGCTTGTGATGACACAAGCATTTTGTTCCAGATACAAGCCATGAGTTGTTCCTTCCCTTTTACATGTAGGATAAGAGGGCAACAGTAGGCTGTTCTACACTTTTTGGAGAATTATGTAGGACAACAGGAAACCACTGCTATGTGTTGCCAGGAAGAATTTCCACAAACGTTCGTTAGCGCCTTCCTCTGCAGCCTGTGAAGATTTTTTACTCGCTGCTGACTGTCTGTATCCAGCACACCAAAATTAGCTCTGGGCAACAGACGAGCATTCTTGAACAGGCAAACTGGATTTTCACGCCTGAGGCCTGAATTTTATTCTAGAGATTGAACTTGCTTTAAAATTGTCAGGCAATTGATGGGTCATTTTCTGATCTGAAATAATTCCTTTCTAAACACCAAAGACCATGTTTACAGCCACTTCAATTTTCCTCTGTTTTTAAATATCTGTTGCACGGTAACATGTCAAAAGACCAAGAAAAAGTTCTCAAGTGACTTGAAACTTTTGATCACATAGATTTTGCTACAGAGTGTAGCTGAACTGTATAAGGAGTGGGCATTATAAAAAATGGGGGTGTGTTTGGCATTTTAAGAGTGAATCCACCAAAGAGAGGGGTTAGATTAACAGATACAACTAAATATATATCTCCTTTAAGTAGGTCTTCACAGTTTCATTCTCAACTCACTATATGCCTTATGGTGGATTGTCAGCTCTCTGAACAGCTGGAACAATCTTCAATCCTGAGAAGCAATGTCTTGTAACATTCTGCAGGATTTACCCATACCCCTGCCAGAGCTACACATTCCTGAAAAGCATTCCAGCATTCTCCTCTAGCCACCCCTGAGGTCCCCATACATTGTTTTCCCAAGAGATGACACTTGCTTCATGAAGTATCTTAAATGTCTAAGAATTTTCTACCAGAGTTATAAACAAGTAACCCAAGGTTTGCTGAGGAAAAAGCTAGGACACAGGCAAAGTATGAGGCAAATGCAATGAACAGATCCCTTTTCTAGTGTCTTTACTTCTAATAAAAAGGAGCTGGGAGCGACTACCACAGATGTGGGGTTTTTTAACTCTGCTGACAAAATTGGTGTCCAGGAAAATATCAAACGAGAGCAAGATTTGCCACCTAAAAATGACAGATAATGCACATAATTATAGTTTTTTAAGTTCTTCTCAATAACAGTTTAGTCCACTCAGTGTTTCATGCACCATCACAGACACACAGATTGTGATTCCTCTAGGGATGATGCTTTCTTTCTTGCCAAAGCTTAGGAAGTTCCTATTTAGTCTGGTTTCTTTGCCTTCATGTCATTCTTTCACAATATCATATTATAATCTAATAAAAGATATTACTTCTTCCTATAAACTTTGTTTTCCTTTTTTTTTTCTTGAGCTATCAAGGCTGAAATAACCTTCCCACTGCAAAAGAGCAGCGGGTGTCATAGGGAGTCCACCCCCTGCCCTAGACTCCATAATTTCATCCTAGTTTCCATATGGGATCTGACCCCAACACTGTTCAGTTTCAGGAGTTATCCTGTTACTGTCTTTTCCTCAATAAAAGCCAAGTTGGTTTGGATCAGTGGGACACATCAGCTGATGGGACTCTCAACTGTCTCCTGTCTTCCTGCTGTCTCCAACTTGTCCAGGCAGGCCCGGTGAGCTAGGAAATTCTGTGACAAGAGAGTGAAGTGACTAGATTCCATAAAGGACAATCAAAGAGAAGATTGAATCCGTACACTACCTCCTTTTGTTGAGTTACTTGTTCCTGTAGTTAACATACAAACTGCAGGCAGCAGTAAACGAACTCTTCACCTGAGAAACTAGATTATAGCAGCACAGTGAGTCATGCAATCAGGTGCTATTTCCTGGATGTTACGAAGCAAAACGCAGGCCAAACTGCATTTGTAACAACAACCACAGGAAAATTTAAGCAAAGTTCTTGGCAATTCATCCAGTTGGCTCTAATTATTAAGTTTCTCATCAATACAAAAGTAAGGTTCTGAGAACTTTTTAACTTGGTATTTTTAATATCATGCAGGAGTTCAAAAGTATTTCTGTTAATGACACAGAAAAAGAATAGCAGAGAGTATTTCTGGCGTCTCATTTCAGTGACAAGAAAAACTGGCTCTTCTAATTAGGCAGATTCATTGAACTAAAATCCTTCATAATGCTGTCAGTTGACATTGACTTGAAGAAAATGTAGCCCTGTGTACTCTATTTGGATAATAAGCAGCTAAGAAACAAAATGTCAAATCCAGAATTTGAACAGTCCATCCCAATGTGAGATCTGTTAAATAACAGTCAACAAATTGTGCTCCCACTCATTCCCAGTTGCATCCAAACAGAAACTGTTAGCAACCTAGCAGATTTCGCAAAAAACCATAACGAATAGCCAAGTGTTTGGACTGACATGATGCATGAGATAAATGAGTAGACATGTGCACCTTTTGTCAAATGGTGCTGTTGATTTTAATCCTTATTAACAAGAAAAAAAAAAAAAAAAAAAACAACGCTAAAAACCACTGCCTTACAGTGCCTGGACATCCATGGGACTGATCCAGAGCTCATTGAAATCAATGGAAATCTGTCCAAAGACTTCAGTGGGATTCAGATCAGCCCCTAACTCAGCACAAGCATTCTTAGCCAGATTAAATTATGGGTCTCCTGGGTCACCAGGCAAGCCTAGGCATGAACTACAAAGGGAAATAGTGAGACGCAGTTTCTCTAGTAACTGCAGGCCAAACCGAGAGCAAACACTGTTTCCCTAAACACTACTGGCAATAGTCATCTCCACGGAATTTTTCCCTGTATTCTTGATTTAAAGGATCGCGTACACGGAACTAACAAAGCAAGATGCAGCTTACTAGTAGCAATCTTCCTTCTATGAGCCATTTGATTTTTGTGGATGATGGATGACAGACAATTTCTCCAGGTAAGCAGCCGAAGTTCATAACTATTGAGATAAAAATCAGTAAGCCTGAGTTATTTCCATATGAGGAAACATCCTAGGTGACAATCTTTTGCAGAGAAAAGCACTTTACATTTGCTTTGTCAGGCTATATCCTGTTCTGATCACATTCAGAAGTATCATGTAACTGAAATGAACAAAAAATAGTGGTGCTGCATGAATACAGCACTAATTCAATTGACTATGCCATTATGTCAGAGGGCAGAAGAAACCTCATATCTGGATGTTAAGAGCTTACACTTTTATTTAAATCATGCAATTTCTGGGCAAATAACTATTTTTGACTGAAACAAGACAGAAACTGACTCCAATCAAAGCTGCACATTAAAATTTTAATATGTTGATTGCACACAATTTTTTCCCTTTCAGCTTATTTAAGTACACACTTTTGGGGCCTGATGAAAGGGCTTACATATAGATATTTCAGAAATTCACCATGTTCCAATTAAGGTTTTCATCTTTACTTGATTACTTAGTTACTCAATGAGTGTTCTGTAAAAACCTAAGTGATAGGTACTTACAGATATTTTTTCTGGTTAAAGATTTTACCATGAGTATTGTATTTTATTATGCAAAGCACGCATGACAGTATGGCAGAGCCTCCTGCCCAAGGAAAACACTCACTTGTGTAAAAGGTCTTTGAAGCAAGGTCTGTGAGAACACCCGTGTTGTGCAGGTAAGCAGGCAAACCATGATGGTGTGACAAAACAGTGTCATTCAGGACAGATGCAGGAGATAAGATGTAACTGCTAAGGAGGTGTATTCCAGAACTACTATGAACTGCAGTTGATGGGGCTACGCAGCAATGTTTAATTTAATTTAATTCAATTCATATTACAATACAGAAATTGGGAAAAGCTTAATTTTGCTTTAAGAGGATCTTAAGTGTTTGAGCACCACATATTGTGAGAATTTAATTCAAGATCTTTTAATATAAGCCTTCAGTGATTTAAGCAATAAAATAAACTTCAAAAGAAAAAAAGACTGGTGCTAGTCTAGCATGTTCTAAAATTAAACAGCAAAGGAAAGACTGCAAAGCTACCTGGGCTTATTTTATGCCGTCTAAGAGCTATTTCTGTAGCTGTGTAAATTTTTCCACTAACCTAATCAAGTGTTGATTACTTTTTCAGTTCTTTCTTGCTTCCTATTTGCATGCCATGATTTTCAGAAATTACAAGAGATTTGAGCCATCCAGCTGGACACAATTTACATGGGCTTTATTGAGGTATGCAGTTCTCAAAGAGGGTGGGATGCTAAGAAATTTCTAAAGGACAGGCTCTTCAAAAGCATCTCAGGTCAATTAGATACCCTAAACCACTAGACAGTCTTGAAAGTCTTACTCTTACAACGCTTGTGGATCACATCACCAGCCAAGGACCACACCTTGCCACTGTTGCTAACATAGCAGGGAGGAGCATGCTTTTTTTCTCTTGCAATTCCTCCTCCCATACAAAAAGAGGCAATGCAGAGCACAAAACGTCTTAACTCCTGCTCTGCATCTGTTGCCAGTGTGGCTAGCATGGAGCAACGGACAGCCTAAGGAGGGAACAGCCAGCATTGTACCAATCCATGTGGGCTTATCTATCTGCCTTCTGCCCCTCCAAACATAACTGGCAGCAGGATGAGGTTGTGTTGGTGCTAATTGTGAGTAAGAAAAGAGCAAAAGGTTATTTAGAGAAAAAAGACCTGAAGCGCAAGGGAGTGAGACGACTGCAGTGAGCTGAACAGGTTCTATGGTAGGGGTCACTGCTGGGTGAAGATGTGCAGCATGTGCCTCCCACTGCAGCACAGTGCCAGAAGCACAAGACATTCATTCTTTTGAGCTGTTGGTCTGTCTTTTTCAGGGCCTCCTTCTATGGCTCCTGGTATGAACAAAATGAGGCTGAAGCCCCAGCATCCAGATACCAGCCTAGAGGTGTATGCCTGGACTGACACATGTGACACTAAAGCCTGGATCACCTTCGTCATCTGTGACAGGACCTGTAGCCTTATGTCCACAGAAGCAGGGTGGAAACTCCGTGTGTGCTCTGTATTGACTTTGCCCATAGAAACCTCTTTTGCAACAAAGCTTCCTATGGCAAGAGCCATCTGCATGTTTCAAAACAACAGCCCAGTCTCCATGCACAAGCCCCAGCTAAGTGACCATGACGACAGAGTGTACACAAAGGTTCCAGGCATGAGGCTGACCCACAGCCCAGGCTGGGGACACTCCAACCCAGGAGTCCCAGGGGAAGAGATGGGCACCCAGGGGCCACCTAAGGAACCATCTCCAGAGGCATACAGTCAGGGAAAGACTGCTGCACGCTCAGTGAATGGGTTGCTGTGCTAGCCATGGAAAAGGGAAGGACATGAAGAGTGAAGAAGCTAGCTGTCTTTCCCTTTCCATTAATTTTTTTGAAGTATTTTATTATAAATGCAGTCCTTATCAGTATTATTACAAGGTAAGCTTCTTGAGGGTAAGTCCTGAACTCTTTTTATGCATTTTAACAATAAAGCATTTATGGATGAAAGCTAGCATAATTGTTTAATTTGCAGACAAGCTGATCCTTGTAAGCTCACAGACTGTCTCATTCCTGATTTAGGAATTGCCTGATAAATCTGTGTAAAATAGTTTTATCGCATTATTAATTGCATACACATGTATTAGACACAAGGCATAACTGATTATAAGTATTTACACATATTCTGTTTTGTTCTGCAGAACAAATTTGCTAATTTCTTTACCTACCACAAATTAGTGTAAAAGGTTTGAGCAGCTGGACATCTAACTACCAGTGTGATCTGTGTCCCTATATTTTTCTTTCTACAAAGCTTTCTGAAGTTCAGGGAACCAGTGAAATTTTACCATTCTTACTGCTGCTATAGTTACATGCAGTTTCTTCTGAAACCTTGAAATGAAAATTGCACTAAACCTGTGCTGCAGGACATGAACTGAAAGGTTCCAACTAGAGAACAAGGATAAGTAGGATCACTGTGACATAAGCACACGCTGTCTTGGCCCAAATTTGCAGCTGTATTTGCAATTCCAACTCTGAATACAGCTACCATTTAGCCTGCATTCATGCAGCAGGGACTGCATGCCAAGGCTTTTCTCATTTCCCATTACCATTGTGGTGCATTAAAATAATTTAAATGTTAGTATTTCATTGCTTTGTCTTTGCACTCCTAAAATTCTCTCTGTGATGCATCCACTGCAGTTTTGAATTATTAAGAACAATTAATCTATGATATAAAGACTTTGGATACAATAGAATAACACGAAGGGTGATATGACAAATATTTTCCATTATTGTCAATTGCTTGTTGTTATAAGACCTCTTGAGGAGGCAGAGTACGTTAACATAATTATTGAAAGTGCTTTCTTTTTTTCTAGGTTTGAATGCCGTGACCCCATCATGAGAGCAGTGCTTGGTTTGTAGGCAGTGTAGGTAGCTGATTGTATCTGTTGCTTCACAATCACTAACTTCACTGCCATCAAAACAGGGCACAGGATTCACTGCTACAACCTCAGTACAGAAAACTGCACTACAAAACTTCCTTATGACATCCTTATTCCTAGTGCAAAATTATTAATTATGTTTATTATTTACAACTTGATTTCCAGAATTTTAGCTGTCCAACAGAAGTGTATGGTGCATGTTGGCAATATCAAATGAAATCTTCGATTTCTTGAAGTTGGTGCTAAAATCCTTAGGAACTTTCCTGGAGCAAGAATGAATCATAGAATCATAGAATGGTTAGAGTTGGAAGGGACCTTCAAAGGTCATCCAGTCCAACTCCCCTGCAAGAAGCAGGGACATCCCCGACGAGATCAGGTTGCTCAGAGCCTCATCCAACCTGCCCTTGAACGTTTCCAGGGATGGGGCTTCCACTACCTCTCTGGGCAACCTGTTCCAGTGTTCTACAACTCGCATTGTAAAAAATGTTTTCCTAATATCCAATCTAAATCTACCTCCCTCTATTTTAAAACCATTACCCCTCATCCTATCACAAAAGGCCCTACTGAACAGCCTCTCCCCATCTTTCTTGTAGGCTCCCTTGAGGTACTGGAAGACCGCTATGAGGTCTCCCCAGAGCCTCCTCTTCTCCAGGCTGAACAGCCCCAACTCTCTCAGCCTGTCAAAGAATGCTGTCTGTTGTGTTTAAATCCTTGAGCCACATGAAGACTTATTGTATACATAATTATTTATGTACCAAAATTGGACTAATTTTTTTTTTTTGTTGTACCCTTCAGTTTATTTCTCAGGCATCGGGAAAATAATTTTCATTTAGCTTTCGTGTTAGCTCGTTAACAAGCTAGCAAGTGAAGGAGGCTTTGAGCAATGATTAAATACTAACCTCACAAGTACACTATAAATGTTTTTTACTCTGACCACTTTGCTTAACATTCAAGAATTTTAATAATGGAGAAAATACTTAATAGTGCTCTAAGTGGTTTTTATTCGCAAAATTCCAGTCTTCATCAAAGTAGCAGTTGAAAGGGAACTGTCTCTTACATCAGCCTAGTTACTAGGCAGTGTAGTTAGCTGATTGCCAAAAGCAACAATCACTAGCCACACAGCCAGGTAAAAAGGTTTGGAAGATATCTCAGTGGAAATCAGATGCGTGGGAATTTTGACAACAAAAGGCAGATAGACTAACCTCTTTGAAGAAGCATCTAACAGACAGGCAAGACAATGAAATAAAACAAGTGAAATGTACCGGATTGCCTCTCATGCATGCAAGAAACATGAATGTATTTGTTGAGCCAATTTAACTGCACCTTACTGTGTGATACACTTCATTCACAACTGATTTGCATACAGGACACTAAGAAACATGAGAATAAATCGAAAGGGTTCTTTCTTACCAAAATTCGCAGACATCAGCTCCCATTCTGATTGTGCTCCTCTCAGCCTTACACTTGTCTAAGGCCACTGTTTTCATCTTCACCTCCATTTACTCTTGTTGAATAAATAAAATTGAGGCCTGCCGAAGCAGCTATTTCCTGTTCATAGAGAGGCCTGAGGTTAGACTTGAGTGAAAATTGCCTGAAGACACTTGAAATGAGATGTACAACGTGGTCAGCATTCTGGTCTTCCATGTTTACTGTGACAGGCAGTGTGTCCCTTACTGCGCAGCTGGGTCCAGGCTCCCCAGGCATGTCTGTGCTGCTGTGTTCCCTCTGAGATGGCTTCACACCTTCACTACAGTCCTCCCTCCTGACACTCAGATGCCAGAGATGGCAGGGAGAAGGGAAGGGCCACAGCAGAGAGGTGATGGGTACCTTCTGCAGCAGGTGGCAGTGACTGGGAGGTGCCAGTGGCACAGGCAGCACCGGGGACCTGCCGTCCTCTTGCTTCCTCTTGGCCACAGGGCAAGAGCAGAGAGGCTGAGCTGGGCAGGTTCACCTCATGGAAAGGGAACACCTGAACACAGCCCTGTGCAACACCATGTGGGCAGAACCAGGAGAGCACCCGATAGTGTCCGATGAACCCCTTGTCTTTGCTGGCCTATGTGGGCTTCTCCCACATCTTCTGTACCTCAGCCGTGCTCCTGTCACCACTCGAGCCCTGTCTAGGCCCTGTCACCCTGCAACACGAGGGGACCCTGCACAGGAAGGGACCCTGCCATATGGCAAGACCCTGCCCTATGGCAAGACCCTGCCCTGTGAGGGGACCCTGCCTGCAGCCCCTCAGGGCTCTAAGGGCCCTCTCTAAGGCCACACACCTTTCTGCAGGGTCCTGCACTTTCCCTGGGGCCTCATGCTCCTCCTGGGGCCCCTCTACAGAGCCTCACACCTCTCCTGGGGTCCCCATATACCTTCCCTGGAGCCTCACACATCTTCCTGAGGACCTGTGTTCTCCTGGGAGCCCCACACCTTTTGCCTGAGCCCTGCACCCTCTCCAGACCCCCCACACCTCTCCACGGCCTCATGCCACCCCTGCACCACCACCTGCCACTCTCCCCGGCACTCTTAATGTGATTTTACTTTCCAGAGAGAAGTACTGCTCTTCAGAGCCCACAACTTTGTAGCAGTAAGTATGAAGTGCCCCCAGCTTGCTAAACCTTTGTTCCCTGGGTTTCTGGGAGGAATTAGTTCTCAGGAATGAATGACTCATGCCAATAAGCTCTGGATGACAGAAAAGCCACAGTCCCTAGTGTGCACAACTGAAATATTTCAGCTGATACCTATTGTCTTGGGGTGCAGACACTGGGATCACTAACTTTCTGAACAGCTCCAAAGTACACTATGGCTCAGTTGCCCTCTGTGAAGGATGGTGGTAGTAGGAGCACTTGCTCATTTGCCTCTCATTTGTCTTATTTAGAAAGTGAGAGAAATAGTGAGAAAGAGAGACTCTCAGAAACTCAAAGCATGGAGAAAAATAAAGTAAAAGAAAAATATCTTCAGCAGGTAAGAACCACTGATCCCGACTCTTTTTTCATTCTATTCACCATGTGTCATTTGGTGGAATACTAGAAACTTTGGAAATAACATGATGAACATTAATGGAAATCGCCTGGATCTGGCCCATTGTGTGGTTTGCATGATGCAGCCCATTTCTTCATGGTTAGCTTAAATTTATTCCCAGTTGGGTCATGTTGGTTTGAGGCAGGGCTGAAAGCAGTAGGCTGTGTACTTAATTTCTTCATAGTAAGCACATAATGTCTGTTCTGATTTACAGTATCTAAAAGTAGACAACTAAGAGTGCCCAGATTCAAAAGCAGATAATTTGGGCGGGAGGGTGGCAGGGGGGAACACCAGTGCTGCATGCACTTTTGTACACAAAATCCTGGCATAGAGATGCTGGAGCACAGCTCAAGTTTATTTCTTAGTTGTCTCACTTATTAATAGATCTCCATTACCCTGTGCCCAGAGTTGGCTAGTGCCAAGAGTTCATCGAGTGAGAGATGCAGGAAATTTGGTAGTGGGCAGTTATTAAATCAGCCTTCATAGAAATGCTTCTGTCTTAACCTGTCACTTAGGGACGGACAGGTTTAGGTGATATATTTAGAGAGATTTAATTCAAGAACCGCTACATCAAGCCATTTCAAATTTTGTAGAAACTACTTAGCTGCAGAACAAAACGTAGATTTTAGCAAACAACATCGAAACCAAGTTTATAGCTGTTGCAGTCTTTCCAAAGGAAGGCATCACTGGGATATTGTAGTGCCTTTCAGGTTGGATCCCTTTGGACTGCACAGAGCCTTCTGACTTAGTGGGGTTTTACAACAGCTAACATCAATCCAGTATGCAGCCGCCCACTCAGCACTTTAGTTAACCATTCCTGTAGTCTGCAATTGGTGGATAGGATCAATAAAATTTACCATGCTATGAGGTATAGGTACTCATGTTTATGCAGTGACTCAAGCATTAAATTGGCCATGAAAAGAAGCAAAATAAGTGACATGATATCCAGATCACTGAGGTTCATTTCCTGCAAAACAGTGGGATTGGACCAAGTATATAGAGCTTGGGGTTTCTCCTACTACTTTGCCAAGAAAAAGAAGATTCAGACAACAGTTGTGCTTGCTGTTGAGACACTGATACAAACTTCCACTGAAGCCCCTATTAATCTAACTGGCGATTTAGTGTTCCACAATACATACCACGAATACAATTCACACAAGTAATGGAAACTAAGAAAACTATTAAATATTGTAATAACTTCTTCAACCTGACTCTGTAATTATGCTTTTTTTTTTTCTCATTTTAGTAATACACCCCACATTTTTACTGAAGAGCCTCTAGTCTATGTTTGGGAAGCAGGCCAGATGAGAGCAATCTGCAAGAGGGGCAGAAAGGTGCTGAGGTCTGCAAGTCTTTCCTGCAAGTCAGCAATCCTCCTTTTCGAATTAATAATTCCAAAATGCATCTCATCCATTATCATCAATTAGCCTTCTTTCTGAATTCTGGCTGAAGCTAACAACAGTTCCCTGAATCTTCCATTCATTTTTTTGAAATTCAGTAATAAGAGATGATAGCAAGGTTTTGCAGCTCTGAGCACCTAGCAGCCATAAAGATGACTGATTAATTTCAATTATACTTTATACAACTACAGGACATGCTATAAGCCTCACATAAGTCTAAGAAAGTTAAAATCAATGCACTGAATGAAATAAGGATAATGTTCACATTATTATCAGTCATAGGTGCCATTTACTGTTCAAATCTAGACTTCAAACTTGATTCAGACATTTAGCTGCTGCAGCATGTCCCCAGGGAGAGCAAAACCTGGAAGCTTTCTAGTGCAGATCTGGGAAGTAAATGTTGTCTCCACAGTGGTATGGGGACAAGATTTTTTAGAAAGAAAGCTTAGCTGCATTAACATTGTTATTTCATGAACTGACAGTGAATTTATTTATTAGAAATGCTTATTTTAATTAGTTAGCTAATTTCGTATTAAACAGTAGTGAGGCACATGGCAAAAAAGCTGTTATCTTTTGTATGTTTATTTCACTGGCCTATTCTGTAATTCATTAATCCCCACAGGCTTTACAGGACAGTTTATGATTAACAAAGAAATTTCGAAATTATAAACACTGCAAATCTGAGTAATCAGTTTAATGCATCTAAAATAGGAATGCTTAGCTTGTATGAATTGATCTTTGCATTGCTAGACATTTTTCCAATCATCTGGCCACTTTTTCTTTTGATCTTGGTCTTCTTTGGCTATCTTTAGTTAGTAATATGCTGAGATGTGCTCCTTTCTGGCATTGGTTGAGGGTTTTCCCAAAATACTTCCTGGAATGTCTGTTTCATAACAAATTGCTAGGAATTTATGAAAACAATTTAATACGTTTTACTCAGCTTAGACAGTGACATCTCACTGTAGCTGAAAGCTATTCATTTCCATAAGGGAAAAATATATAGATGTCCTCAGAGGCCTGGGAAGCAGAATGCTAAAAAAATTCTCAGTATGAATCTATTCTCCTTAGCAAATTATTTTTTCTTCCAACTGTAAAAAGAGGTGAGCTTTCACAAGTACTTCTCTTCTTGTAGAGAAACAAACCTAGATCATTGATTGAAAAGAGTCATTAAATGTTCTGTATTTCAAAACGGGAGTAAATTCGATCACTTTTGAAATTATCACAGTTTTAAATCACTCCTACAGAATAGCAGAGATGGCTTAATCCAAAGATGCATACTGAAGACAAAAGTTATCTCTGGTTGCACCTCTCAGATTAAAACGAAGAAATTGTTTTTGTAATGAGTCATTATGCATATGTGAGTCCTGAGTTACCCCAATTTTATAATCTCAAGGTGCTACAGAATAGTATTTCCTAAATTTAGTATGTATATTCACCTTGACATTTGGAGTGATTCCTTCTGATTTGAGGAAGGAATGATTATTTCAAACCTCAGGTAAATCTAGGAAGAGAAGGTTGCTCTCCCATGTGGTGTGTCTTCAGGATCTCAGGAAGAAAGAAAAATCAAAGTACTTTATCCAGCACCCTGTTATGCCTCTTTCTGCTGTCTGTTCACTCTCATTCTCAGCTACAAAGAGAAATTTAAAGTTTACAATCAAGTTAAATATTGGATGCTTTTAATTCATTTTTCTGAGCTTACTGTGGAAAATATATTTCTTTTCAGGCCAGGAGAAGAGAAGAAATACTAGCTTTTTGGAGGAAACAGAGGGAATAAAGGATTGCAGTAAGTCTGATTCCTTTTTATTGTGGATGCATCTTAAGGTGCATGCTGACAAAACAGACAGCGTTCAAAGGACCATAGTCCAGTGTATAAGGGTTCATGGGATGTGGCAAACTATACCATGGTATCAAAAGCACCTCAGTTTGCACTGAGTAAGCACACAGAACAGTTGGCTTTATTCAACAAATTCCCTAAGCAAAGAGGGTCCTCTAGGCTGTGTAATTCTGAAAGTCTCAGGCCAGACAGTAGGAAGCAATAGGCATAGAAGCTAAATGAAGTTTGAGCGAGCTAAATATAGTTATTGGGCAATTTCCAATCTAAAAACGACAAAGAGTAAGACAATGATATTATAAATATGTTAAAGTGTTTGAAGGTATAACTGACTGTTTCTTGATGCCACATTTTATTTTTGTACAGGTATATCTATAATTTAGTCAGCTACAACATGCTGCCTTGATTACCTTCTCCAAGATAACAGAAGAGTCATTGAGAATGGATTGCGTGTCTTCTTGCAAACTGCCTCAGAAGAATGCCTTTGTGCATCAAAATTTTCACAGAAAATGTAAGGATGCTTGTGGGAGGAGCAGACCTCCCACAAGCTGACCTGGGAACGGAAGCTGACCTCACTGGTGGTGGCAGGCAGATAGGGATCAGGGCAAGTATGAGAAAGTGTTGAATCTTGAAAACTAGAAGTACATGGGACTGAGAAGGGGAATACAGCAGAAGCATTGACAGAAAAATGGCAGTGAGGATTGTGGCAGCACTTTGCTGAAGGCCCTGTATTCTATATAGAGATATATAATGAAAGGACCTCAGTTACTTAAATTAAAACAATTTTAATACAACTATGTGTAAGAGTCTAAATTTATCAGTTTAATATGCCAAGGAAATCTTCACAGCTTGTCGATTGTTAGTCGCTTTGATTTTTTTCATTGTTCTCTCTAATTTTTTTCCTCTGAAACAATAAAACTCAGTTTATAACAAAGTTATTAAACTGGCTGCAGGTTTCACATGCTTTGCTTCCTAAAAAGCTCCCATAAACTAAATCTGAGGAATAAAGGAAGAACTCAATTTAGGGGTTTTTATTGTTATCAGTAGTGAACTCCAGATTTACTGATTTATAGTGGTTTTGCTTGGCCTGGCCGGATGTTTATCAGGAGAAGAAAATTCAAGAATAAGATGTCTGTATTACATTAAGGCACTTCTTTCCTTCAGTTGTAATTCACAAGATACAAAGCAGAGATAGATGAGTTTTTACCCCATATAAGGTTAAATGTCTGTCCTTATGAAGAACTACATATCCTTATTAATACAATTTCATTACTCAGTAGTAGAGAGTAGAACTGAAATTTTAAAGCTGATAAGTACAGTGATTTGAGAAGTAACTTAGAAAACAAGATTTCAAAGGATACTTTCAGAAATGACGTATTCATCTTAGACATAAAAGCCTCCTTTTTCTTCCCCCTTATTTAAGCTATTAAGTTGGTTCATATTAAGTACTTCCTCTTCTCAAAGTTTATTAAAATACTGAAGTGAGTATATCTGCTTTGTCCAAATTCTATACATTAAAGCTAGGCCTGAAGCAAAACCTGAGTCTCCTTCCTTCTGACACGATAATTCATATGAGTTTTATACTATGTACTCAGGTACTACATTAGGACATTAAAAAAAACCAAACTCTTTACTATTGCTAGTGCAGGCTTTTGTTTCAATATTTGTGTAAAGCTGTCTTCCAGGATAAACAGTAAATTTAGAATGAAGTAGTCATAATTTAAAAGGCTTTCTCTCTTTTTAGAAAGAGCTAATTTCTCATCCACATAAGCCAAGAATCAAAACTGGTCAACCACATTAAAGAAAATACTTAAAATAAGTTTGGTTTGTGGTTGATTTTTTTTCCTCTGTCTAAATAGTTGGGCCCTATTTTGGGGGGTAAAGATGTTCTGGTTTTATTATTATTTTGAAAATAACTACTCAGTTACAAAGTTACGGTCTTCTCCTGTATTAATACTATTATTATAAAGTTTAGACATTAAAAGGCTGAAAGTCTGCTGCTACTATTCCATAGTCTACTCCTTTACTTTCTATATATGTTCCATTTATTTCTAAATAGTGGTTAAGGGAAGGAAGTGGAAGCTTAGACCTTTTTTTTTAAGTTATGAAGACTTTAATTTTGCTATTCTGGTTGGAATTCAGAAAGTTAGGAAAAAGACCTGTTGTCAAAGTGTTTCCATATTTCTGAAAGGGTCAGGAAATACCAGAAAGCCTGTTCCTTTCCAGTGCATGCCTTGGCTGAATGAGAGAAGAAGCACCAGTGTGACCTTATCAGTGGTATCACACTGTATGGATTCTTTCTTTGGTTATATTCTCCCAAATATTAAGAAGTTTCCTTGTTTATTGCCCTGCTATACATACAAAAATACGCCACCAAAACAACATATTATCTCATCATGTCGTGTTGCATGAGATGACTTATCCAAATTCTTTGGAAAGTCAGCCTTACAAATACTGACATACAAGTCCAAAGCAAGGGTTTGATTCTGAAAATCCTGCCTGGACGCACTGCAGCACTCTTGTGGAGCATGGTTGAAATTGTCTCTGTCATCATACGCATCTGTAAGATACAGCTGGTAAACTAAGCCTTTAGGAATACCTGAAAACTGGAAATATGTGGGATGAAATGACCTGAAGTAGACTTCCCTCAAGTTCAGGCCACTGACATAAGTGCAATAGTTGCTGAATTAGGCAGTGAAGGATTCCTTAATTTGTAACAAACACTGGACCTGAGAGTGCTGACAATCTAGTTTTGTTATGCCCTACAGTTTCCTTTCTGGCATTTGGCTATGACCTCCTGAATGAAGCAACATGCTGTTATTTTTCGCTGTCAGTAATTATCTATTACAATAAACGGGATCCCCACAGCTGTCAGGTAGGCACTATGCAAGCAGAAACACAAGTTTAAGGTCGTCCATTGTTACTGTTAGTCTGGGATTGAGAAGAATTGGAAAACTACCGCACCAGAATCCCAGCATATTTTGGCTACCTGAGAGTTGCACTTGTTTTCCCTTTACGCTGTCTTTGCCCAAGGGAATCTCTCTTTTTTTTTTAAATAAAAGGTAGTTTAGTTAACTGGCCTTGTATATGTAAGTAATTTCTCAAATCAGGATAGATAGGATTATTATTTTTAACTAGTGACTAGCTGATTCTTTTCACATTTACTGGTAATACGTTGCAGTCCGTACTGTGAAGTCGAGGCAGATACTTTTGCCCATAAAGTACATCAGGACTGCCCTGCCTGTCCCAAAATCTTAATCTCCTTCCTCAAATGTAGTTGTCAGTCAGATGGGAGCTATGAGGGCAGTCCTAAAGGTGTGTTCGGGCCATAGGCCAAAATAAAAAAAGTTAAATAGAATAGCTACACTTTTTATGAAGTTGTTCTTTATTTCTAAAAACCACCTCATCTTTGAAAATGCTGACAAGGTAGCTCACAGCCCTTGATTCTGCAATTTCTTCCTTTTAATGAATGCTATTTAAATTATTTAAGCGAGGCCATTTTTCTCACACTGGCACCAGTTTCAGCAAGATGGTGTCACTGAATATCCACAACTTAAAGGCTAAGCAATGAATCTGCAGCTTACATCTTCCTTCCAACTTCACATATGGATATGAAAGCTGAGAAATGACTGACAACAATTCATTCTGAAAGCAAATATCTCAGGAAATACTGGGCATTAGGTGGAATTAATTTCTAGCATGACTGTTACCTCCAAAGTTAGCTATAAAAGAAAAACAGAAGTATCTGGAACAAGCGAAAAGGCTGAAGGGGTAACGTCTGCTGAGGTGAGCAGCTGTAAGAAGAGAATGACCTACAGAATCCTTCCTTCCATCATCAGGTACCTACAGAAGGAAAGCTTAAGCTGTCTTGAAGCAGTGCCAAGGACAACTGGTGGAGCTTTTGACCAGAAATGATAGTAAATTGCATAGGGACAGTTAAGATTCGTGCTTTATATAGCAGCTTATGGCCTGTGAAGAAAACTGTAGTCCATTTTATTAAGCTATTGCATTTTTTCTTTTGAATATTTTAATCTGAAAAATATGCATCACTGTTTACTGAAGCAAATTCACCCAGAGCATGGGGCACTGATTACTCCTGTATTTAATTAGAATAATTGTATTTTTTAATGGTCTGCTAGCACTCATTACTAGGAAATGTGATCATACCCATTTTACTAATGGGTAAAATATTTATAGTCTTTATTGACCAAGACAATCCCTGTTTCCAGTGGCAACTCAGATGAATCATAGAATCATAGAATCATAGAATGGCTAGAGTTGGAAGGGACCTTCAAAGGTCATCTAGTCCAACCCCCCTGCAAGAAGCAGGGACCTCCCTGACTAGATCAGGTTGCTGAGAAAATATTTCATATTTTGAGAAGAGCTACATTTGTCAAAATATTTTCCCTAGATGCAACACACTCCCTTCCCGCTTCTTTTTCCCTTCAGTAGATCCCGTTTTTTCTTGTTGCTCATCTTTTTCCTGATTTCAGCAGACTCATGATTTGTGTGTGTCTTTTCATAGGGGCTTCACTTTCCAAGTGTTTAAAAATAGAAATAATGATTGCTTCCTTTCCAGTATTCGGGGAAAATAGCTTAAACAGTTCAGTGCTTTGGGTTTTTTCTCTATGTTTAACTATCAGCTTGGGGCTTTTTTAATGAACTTGTGTTGCTTTAAATCCACAAATCAATACAGAACTTTCACAGATCTTTCAATGTAAAGTTATGTGTACTGATAAAAACAAACAAACAAACAAAATTTCCTTAGAGAAATATGTTAAGCTAGTATAAAGCACTTCTATACTGATATATAATTACATCCCTATTGGGAATTATATTGGAATAGCTTTCAAAAAAATTCCCAATAAGCTACATATCTTTACCAATATAATTACATGAATGCAATATGTGTGTGTTGAAATGGTTTCAGCCAACTGCTTTGTGCCTGACTGTAGAACTTAGTGAGGAATTCGGAATGTGAATCCTGTGCTGTACTTCACCTGATGAAATGTGATTTCTCTGTTAGTTTGCATGTTGCCTCTGGAGATTTTCTCAATGAACTTTTCTGTAAGTGTGGATACTTGTAGGAATATTCTTTTGTGTGGATTTTCTGAACTAGTGTTCCATGATTTTTGCTTTCTACAAATAGCTAGGCACTTACAAGGCAGCTGTGAATTTAGATACACATATAAGTACCTAACTTGATGACATAGACGAGGCTAAAGAAATCTGCACCCTGGCAGCTATTTCACATTGACTCTTTGCTGTAGAACCGGTCAAAAAGTCAAAACCCACGCCATTTTCAGCACATTAGCGTGCCTGTAACCAAAATGGAATTGCTTCACTTGTCCTCCTTTCTCCTCTACAGAATTTTTTGTTCCATTTCTTCTTCACGCCTGCTTCATATTGGCTTGTGGTTATGGCCTACTTAAAAATAAGTCTACAGAACAAAAACAAACTTTGTATTTGAGACCAGGCTGCTGTGTACTTGAATGTACAAATAAAGATGAAAACTTTAATGTGTTTTACTGTACCGTGGAAGAAATTCAGGAGCTGACTTGGTGTCTGCTAACACCACAATACTAGGCTAGCTAGGATAAACAATACTAACCTGTTAGGCAAACTGCTGTGTAGTTCAGAGGCTGTCCAGGGCTAGTGTAATTTGATTCCTTTCTGTAGTTCGGTAATGCCTGCGCTGAGTGGAAATGGTGATGCTGCAGCGCGGGGAC